>VMBQ01000643.1:229063-260142 GCA_007657795.1 Dreissena rostriformis
TTTTTTATATGTCGTTAGTATTGATTGTGTTAGGCGTGATACTATATATATATATATATATATATATATATAAAACAAAAACAGAACAAGGCCAGAAAATAGTTATTTCAGATGCAGTTTCTGACCATGGTCAAATCTGAATTAAGGCATGACATCATGGTCATTAAAGGCACGTAACAAAACCAATTAATTGTCAAAACATTGCTATATCGTAGTTGCATAAATGTGATCAAAGCATAGTCATTTAGATGACAGTTTGTAATGGTCGTATCATAGCCATATCATGAAATAAACTCAGCTTTTGTTTACCAACGAGCACACATGTTTGGGTTATGGTGTCAATTTTACAAATGTGATCGATTGAATTTCAAACAAGTTTATAGCATTGTCAACCCAGAGCTGGAACATGTTTTTTAGACATGTTTCAATCATGTTTGAAATATAATTTGACCGTGATAATTTCCGCAAGGATAAATTGCTTCCTTTCCAAGGATCAAATACTTCATTTATTTCTGTTTATGAGTTTCTGATAATAAATCATGCAATTTTGCTTTTTGTCCAACTTGTAATCTACTCCATAGCCATGGTGGATATTTGTTATCATTTTCAGAACACTAATTTTGCACAACTATCTCATTTCTGTTACATTTCAAAATATATCTACTGCAAGATCTAATATCATGCACGATTCTTACAATAATGAAAGTTCTACCACCACATTGAATAACAATATGCATGTCCTTTTCCATAACCTCTGATGATCAATTATGCCCGCCCTCACTGAGTTGGCATCGTGCGAGACACGCCGCTTTTCTCAGGGACAGATTAATTAACCCAATATCTACATTCCAGTACCTACTGTCAGTACAGATGATGTATTGATCTACTTGGGATACTAAATAACTTTCTTAAACATCAGTTTTCCGGTAAGTGCGTTAACTATGAAAACAGGACCCATTTGTTTCAAGCATGTTTTCGCCGATTAGTGAAACAACAAGTATGCAGGTATTAGCGCTCATAAACATAGTTTCTCCGAGTCGTTTACGGAGCTTCTCTCAGTAAAGCATGAACTGCATGATACATGTGTATCGCACTAACAAGCACGTTATCATTATTAATTAAAGATAGATAGAGGTAATTTCCAGTTTGCTAGATGATTCAGAAAAGTTATTTTCGAGCCTTGAGTTAGCAGTGTATATAGTAATAAAGGAGTAGATACAATTAATTGAAAACACCACAAAGATTTTAATGACTGTGGCCTTGGATGAAACAATGAACTTTCAATTAAATGGCAAAATGAGTTAACAAATATTTGATTAAAAACAACGTCTAACACATGAACATGACATATAAAATAGTTCATTGTACATTTCTTAGTATCTTAATGCAATCCGCGCGTGTAATGCTATAAAAGCTAAAATGTGTAAAATAAAATATATGAAATATCTAGAATATCTTGTTGTACCGCTAATAATTCATGAAATCACTTAGGCCACTATACATAATCCTGACCTTAGCTCTCAATCGTATCATTCTCAGAGACTCAAGCATGTTACTGGCTGACCAATAAAAGCCTGCAAGGCATTAATATATTAAGATGCACTGCATTCGAAATCAATTTAATAAATATAACATTTATATTTAAAAAGATTATTTTTTCCAAAATGTATAAGAATTACATCATAGAATAGCAAAATAAATTATTCTCACCATTATCACTATTACAAATGTAACTTTGTAAACTATGTTGAAAGTGGAAGATGGACAAAACCTTCTCCCGTGTAGTTAAGATAATAAAATGTTAATACACACATTATGCTGTTAAATATATATATTATTTAAGTACTGGATAGAAATTCGTATGTATCGTGTTAACCTATGTATGTGTTTAACTGTCGTTTTCAATTTACTGTAAGAAGTTTATTTAGAATGTTTTTTTTTACGATTGTCATCATTATCTTTTCAATTAAGTCGATATTACAGTACCGTGGCGGCTCCTAAATGTCTTCTATGACAATATGTTTTTTTTAGAATTGTAATGCATTGTATAACAGCTATTATGTCATATTAAACAACTGTACTCATAACCGCTTTATTTTTATATAGTATGTTACGTGACGTTTGGACCATCTACTATTAATATATGTGGTCCGTATACGGTTTTTGAATGCTAGTTAATTAAGTCGAACGCCGTTATCTCAAAACATTTTGTTGTGCGTGTTTTATTATCTACAGATACAGTGTATGATTAGCAGTTTAATTGCATATTGTACTGTGACCAGAGTCTTTCGGCTGCCTATATTTTCGTTTCGTATAGTAAGCAAGCAAGGGCTTGTGCTAAACAAAATAAAATGCTATTGTTACATGCATGGGCCATAATTGACATGTGTTTTAGTACAGCTAACTGTAAAATAGCTTAATGTACGAAAACAATTATATTATTTTTATAATATTCTCAAACATTTACATACTGCTATATGTACAATACAATATATTTTATATTTTGCTGTTATTAATTAGCTTCATTACAATCTGACGTAATTACACATATTGAATTGCATGTACTATCGATAGTCATTAATACAATAGTCCAATATTTAATAATTCGTGAATGTTTTGTTGCAATTACACATATTATTTCTTCGTATAAGCGTAAACTATTTACTTTGTAAGCATTGCATACGTGTTGTGTCCGCTTGGGCTTTTGACCTTCTTGATGTAATGTTTAATAAACTGTATAACTGTAAAAACTTTTAAACTGATAAAATCATTCTTCTAACGGATATATAGAGGATTTAGTTTTGAATTGTCAGAGTTTTTGTCTTGTAAATAGATTCCATCTTTTACAAAATGTATCAATTGTTTAGATTATGATCAATGATGTTAGTGTTATTTTGCTAAACATAAATCAATCATTCATTGTTTCGATGAAGATAATGTTGTCACGCTCAAGATTACAAAGTTGTTCAGGTCCCTTAATGATGAATTTATTTGCTGATACAATATGAGCTTAATGGCAATTTGATAAAAAGTCATCATACAATTACAGTTTCTGAAGAACTCTTAAATGCATTTGTTTTCCAGGATAAAAATATACTTTAGCATGGTTTGTGAATTCTTTCCTGAAAATCCAATCCAAAGTTATATCTGAAGATGACTGACTGCCAGATAGGTCGCATATCTTAATCCACGGACATGTTACCCAGGTAAAATAAAAACATGTCCACCTGATTTTATCTCCAAAGTGCACATGCGAATCCTGCACTAACGCAGGGACCACAACACACTTATAGAAAATGTATGGACAGGTCTACAGAAGATCACTCCTTCAATTCTTGTTTCTTGACTCCTAGTGTAGTGGCGGTTGAGAAGAAGAAGAAAAATCAAAGCATAAACCTGTGTCAATAGAAGCTCTTCTGCTGTTCAGTGTTGGTACACATGCTTCTCACCTTGTTTTGAGTCCTTCACCCTGTGCATGTGAGTTTGGTTTCTAGCGTCCCCTATAACATATAATATTGGAGTTCCCTATGGGTACACAGATTCCCCCAGCAGTAAATGGCCCCACCAATATTGAACCTGTTTTTGTTAAAACTGAATAACTGGATATTGCAGCTTTAGTTCCAAGTTCATGTCATTGTTCCAGAATCTTTAGTATTTTAATTAGGTAGGAGTGTTTTAACACACTTCGGGTTCTCACATAATGCAATCCTGGTCACAGATGGTCCTCATTAATATCAAAATACAAAAACACGCACACACATCCACCCTCACACAGGTTTTGCATTGCACAATGTCATCATTTCCATATCATGTCATTCCAACATACTGACTTAATGTGCAATTATCATGGTGTCTGAATTACAAGTATTATTTTACTTCATGACTTACAGTCATCCTATATATATATACTACAATTCAATTGAAAAAACTAAAATCTAGTTATATTAGTATGACATTAATTAACTAATTTATAAGCAACATGTTTTAATAAAGCAATTCGAAAATTTTAAGAGAATGGTTTACATTAACACTTCATAAGTCAAGTGACATTATACACAAATGCTATGTATATACTTGTTTCTGAGAAATAATCATATGAAATTACTGCCAAATATGTCTACACTGTGCTAGGCAATCAATTGTTGACCAAGGCATTGGTCTGCAATATTCCTGTCATCAGTGCAATTTAATTGGTCACAGTATTGCTATAGAAATGTCTGTCACAATTGCTAGAAGCATTCCATAACAATCCGAGACATTTCAGTATCTAGTGAATATCTTTCCATGAATTTTAATTAGTTCTTTTCTTGAGTTAAAGCTGTACTAACTTAACAGAGATGTTACCTACTATAACAGAGGTTATGTGGGTTATCATACAAGATTAGTGACTTAAACATTGATTGTTCTCGATATTGGCGATCTTCAAATGAGTCGAATATTGTATTTGTAAAACATGTTCTCTTTCTTAAGGCAACTGTTTAATATTAATTAGTTAACATAAATTTGGCAAAAAATGGTGGCTGGGCTGTCAAAATAAATAAATAAATAAAAGAAGACAGCAAACATGTTTGCACTTGTTGAAAGCTTCTATGCTTTCCAATGCAAAGCATATTCCTAAATATATATTAGCACAACTAAGAAAAATGGAAAGACAAGGCATGTGGAGCTAATCAAGATAACCAACTGGTATGAAATACTAGTATTTGGTTCTATACGAATTAATCTATATTCGCAATAAAATACATTAGTTTATTTGTTTTAAAACCAGCTTGGTCTGACATTCAGACTTTTGAACTCGGCAAACTAAGTCAAGGATCGATTGAAAAACTTGTGTGTCTGTTTAATAAATATGTCAGAATTACAGTGTTGTCCACGGAAGTTGTCATTTATAACCGATAAACAATAAATTCCATCCGTTAAAAATGTAAAAAAGGTGTGTGGGGTATTTTAAAACTGTCATCGTGATATCACAATGGGGTCTCTTGCCATAATGCTTAGATCTGCATTACAAAAACACATTAAATGTTAACAATAATGCAGTTTTGTACCATAATAATTATCATTTTCGTAAGCCTAACATTTTGTACAGTATAGTAATGTCCTGAAAATAATCGATTTAACCCGCTGATTTTTTGGAATCTTTTCTACTTATCTTCTCTTTTGATTTCTGTAGTGGTTATGGAGTAGGTTCCATACAATTTCCCAGTGTCTGTATATGTAACTTTATCACGTGAACACTTAAAAACACTGAGAATCTGGAGGGAAAAAATTTCTGAAAGTGCCATGACAGGGACAAATCTTTTCATAATTTAAGCAGACATGTGATAAATAGGCTGAAAATGGCCTGAGCACAAATTGCCTCCTTTGGAAAGAAAACAAGACACAGAAAAAACAAGCCCAGTATCGTTAAATATTTTCATAAAATGAAACTTTGCAAAATTAATTTCTACGGACACCTTACCAAGCAAACAAAAGAAATGGGTACAATGAAAATGCATTGATGAATTTTATATAAAGTTAAACAATTACATGTATATTCTATAAAAGGAAATGTAATGGATTTGTGAATCTGGTTTGGTCTTGAAGACTTTAAACACTGAAATTGTCTGTGTAGAAAATAAAGTATTAAACGATATTATGTTATCAGATGTTTTAATTCTATTCATGGACTATCAACATGGTATAATCAGTAATTACTTTAAATCAAATTTAATTTTTGTAATACGGACATTTAGTCAAAGGAATACAATGGGTTCTTTAGAAAATGAAATTATACCAGATTCCCACCGTTATTCCATTTAAATTACCTGTCAGTTGCGGGTTAAACAAACAACACATAACGCTCATATTTTCCATCAACCAATTGCTTCAGCCGATGAAAAAATGCCTGTCATTCCTTTATCAGTTCAGAACATCAGAACAATTGAATGATATTTAAGAGAGATTTCTGTGTAACGAATTCGATTCCCTGCAGCGTTTTCTATGAGTTTATATGTGAAAACACATACAGTGGATTAGTTGCTGTGACTTTCAGTTTTTTTGGATTTTTTTGTTGCTGATACGTTTTCAAAACTGGAGCCTTGTTCCTGTAGAAATGCTCTGACAGGCTCCTACATCTTTCTATCTTATCGTAGTGTCATTACTTGTTTCATAATAGAGCACATACTAGCTCACAAGAGTAGAGATCAGACATTGGGCGGAACTTATGAACGGTTAAAAGCTTAAGGTATTATTTTCATGTGTTTTTTTCTTGTGAAGACCTGATGAAGTAATAAAATGAATCTCAAAGAGCTCATTTGCAGTTTATGGGTCTTTGTTTAAATGACAAAGCAAATGATGTATGTTTGAACAATAATACTTCTGAGTTGCACAACAGAGGGATGTTCCGACATATTTTAGTTGTGGTCGTATTCTGATGTTTAACATGAACAAAAGTCAGCAGCCTCTGTGCAATATAACTTTAAAGACATTTGTGTCACTTATTCAGTGTATTTATAAAGCAAATTCAGTACCAATAATACGATTTGAATATTCAAAAGAGGCAAAATCTCGTATTGTATTACAAGGTTTTGCTATTTTCCACAATAATTATATAGCAAATAGGATCCATATAATATACACTTTAACACGCTAATACGAGGATAATTTGATTAAATTACTAGCTCTTGTGAACAACTATTATTATATGTCACATTTCTTTCCCATGTGAAATTGACTTCTACCCTGCATACTCTTTTTGTTATAATACATCCAAATTGTGCTAAAATTCAATACAAGCCGATAGTGGGGCTGAAGTAACAGTAACAAAGGTTTTACAAAACATCAATTGAAGTGAATAATCAATTAAGCACTAACAAAACCATATATAACAACTCAATGTTTATGAGCGCTTGTTTTCATATAAAAGATCTGATAGTTAGCCTGATTTGTTATTTAAAGTGCAGTATGTAAGTTGTGAATAATACTATACATATTATAGACATAATGTCAGGGTTTAGTAAATATTGCCCCACCCCTCATAGTGTAATGTCCACCTCGGCGGTGGTCTCTGTAAATAGGACACTCATTGGGTGAACTATTTACTATTTTCCTCAATTGCATATGATATTTATATGTTATTATATTTAACAAGGACTTTCCCCAAAATATCCCATGTAATTTTTATGAATTCATTCGTTACAGAAATGCACACATGGATAATCAATAACTTTGCTTTACTTGTCTGACCTTAAATCATCCATTTTCATAAGAGATGTAATTCCTCTGCATGGTATGGTTGTAATCATTTATGATGTGAAGTATCAGCGAATCACAGAAACACGTTTTATGCATTCATCATTTTCTCGTCTGCGTTATTATGTATTGCCAATACGAAAAATTGACTACTGTAAACTGAATAAACAATTATTGTTGGAATTAATTATGATAGAGGATGTCATCACAATGATGCAATATTAATGACCATATGAGATGTTTAGCCCCTGCGTGCATGTGTCGACACTGATTTGTGCGTCGTGAATAATGCATGTTTACACGGCATCTGCATTAAGGTTTATGTTGTGCTCTATATTAACATTTTTAACATTTCATAAGGTTTGTGTTTGTTCGGGGTATTTCATGCTGATGAAATATTTTTCTTTACGATATGTTTGTATCCATTTATTATTATATTAAATTATACAGAAGAGGAAAAACCAAGAAAACATGCACAAGAATGAGTCATACATAGTCTGTAAATGATAAATTGTCCAAACTCAACAATTTTAAATCACATTTCCCCTGTAAATCAAAATTTAATGGTAAATTGTTTTTTTAACACAGAAATTACATATAACAAAGAATTATTAAAATCCCAAGTATCTTTAGTATAAAATTTGGATCTGAAAATTTGTTAATACAGGTACAATTTCTTTGGGCATACCAATCTGCACGGAAATGGTTTGAAGTGTGGGTATCCCCCAAACCACATCACACACACTGATTGAAAATCATAAGTAAAATGACTACAGAGCCAAGCTATATGGAGCCACATTACCTGATGTGGTTCACACTGGTCTTTCTTTCAGTCACCTTAGTTCAACTTGTGTTAACTGTGATTTTGCTTTATATGATCTAACAGCTAAAATCAGCTAAATCGCAGACGTTTAATGCGCTATTTAACAGCATCAAGCGGCCAACATAAAATTTATTATAAGTATATAACCAGGTGCTTTGTTATGATTTGAGAGATTATCATTTCTAATTTTGAAAGCTCGCTGTGTTTTGTTCTTTCACCAGCACATATTTGCAATTGAGTGTACAGCTATGTATTTTATTGTGAAATAACTGTTATTGAGGAACAAATAATGGTAGCCATAATTGATATCCGAGAACGTCATAACGATTTGTTGTTTAATTGCTGACAGGGCATGCCTTCAATTGTGGTACAAATTAACAGGTTTTGCAGAGCTTCCGTTTGTTTTTTGCAAATGAGATGCGTTACATGCTAAAAGGTTATTTGTGAACTGTGTCATTGAAAAGTCCTCCTATTGATAGTTATAAAGTTTTGGATAAGCGTTCGGATGAGTTATCGGACATGATTGCCAAGTAGCGTAAATAGAGCCTAGCTGTGTGTCTTTGAGTTTCACTTCTTTATTTTGAATACAATATTATAAATATATATATTATGTTTTTTTAATTTACCTTATTTTTAGAATTTTAGTGGGTTTATCAAGCCTTATAAGACAATAGACAATATGCGAAAATTGGTCTTATTCCATATGCCAGACCAGCCGGGGCATTGACGCAGTCTGGTCAGGAGCAACCCTGTACACTATAAAGTCATGCAAAGTTTTGCTGTCTCATTCGCAGACATGATAGCTTCTGACTAGCATGCGCTTGCTTGACTAAAGCTACCCTGACCGCATATGTCACAATAGCTAGTTTTGCATGTCGTGGTTCTTATATCAAAATAAATATAAAGAAGTGAAAGGCATAGACATTATACCAATATTTATATGGGAAAAGTAATTTAATTGCCAATCATCAAGTACCAATATTGTATCACTTTACTAGAATAAAAAATACAATCATTATCTTTGATATCATTACTTTTTTATTGCCCTTATAATGAGCTAGGTAATACAATATCCCGGATTATCGTACAAGGTACTTGATGGCTTACATACAACACTGTAGTCATCCCCACTGGAGGCTCTCAGTCTGTCAGCAATCAGGTTCAGCCATCTCATAAGATGTTGATAATAACAAACATCCGTACCACTTTTACCAGTTCCAGTTTTACAATGTTTCTCTCTCTTCAAAAGCTTATTTTGTTGAAATGTCACTCATATGTGTTGTCCAAGCTAGCGCAATTTCCATATACACAATAATATATTTAAAAGTGTTCTTATGTTCTTTGAAATGATGATTGACATGCAAATATTTTTAGCCCACCTGTATACATACTAAGTCTTAACATTTCAGGACCTTTACGTTTATGCTAAAACAAGGCTTAAAAATCAACTTTTAACTACAAAAAACTAGTTATTATCATCATTAGTAGATTTGTAGTAATGTTGTACCTTTTAATTTGCTAATACCCACCCTACTTGCCTGCTTGCAAAGATTCGAGCCATGTACTTATAGTTATGTCTGATGAGGGGGTATGCCGCCATAACAAGGTATTGTTTACAACTCATTGATGACCAGACATTAACCCGAATTCAACAGGTAAATGGTAGCGGAATACCAATCAATGTGCAATTATATATCATAATTCTGATATATTGGGTTTCAGTGAATATGATTATGTGTACAACAGTTTCTTTGCGTGGAATTTCTGTGATCTCTTGGAAGCTTATTATTTAACTTTATATTGATATTATACAGCATTTCCATTTGTTATGACATTAATATTACATAATTACGCATAGTCTTCTATTTTGTGCCCATCCATTATTTCATAGACTGACATCTGTTTTGCCATCCAAGAAATTCTCCCCGGGTCACACGACATTAATTGATAACAACAAGGGGTCTAGCTTGTCAATGTTATAAGCATACTGTTCATTGCATGGAAAGTGTTATGATAAACACCTATCAAAAAACAGGCATTACTCTAATGCTTAGATCCTTTCAAGAATTCTGAGGAAGAATATCAGGCATTCTCATATTAATTATATGCGTGCTAAAAAGTTAATTTTGTTTCTGTGTTGATCTTCTTTCCGGTGTTTTTGAATAACTGCCTTGTAGAGAGATGCATGTAGGTTAATAAATACTCGGTAATTTGTAGGCAGTCTGATGTATTCAGGAAAACATTGTTTGTGCTGAACAGCAACATACTGGCTATGGGATTAAAGAGAACTGAAAGTCAGGGGGGGTGCGTCTGTACTCACTGGAGTGCACAATGACATAATGATTTCTGTATGGAATCAACAAATGTCAGCTAGCCTATTAAAAGTTCTTCAAAAGCTAGATAAGTCAACACAATAAAGATAGGAAGGTTGAATAAAATTCCTTATAATTAATGACATATTGAAGACGGTTGCAGACTGTTTATCTACCTTTAGCAGATAACAGTAAGAATGCAAGGTATCGACTCAATACAATAGAGGCTATATGCTTTGTGATAGCATTCGTTGTTTGAGCATGTTTGGAAGAACAATTGGTCTTTGAAGATAAGTATACAAGGAGAGGAGTTGATGAAATTGAGTTCATTTGGTGTATTGTGTGAGTATTTGCCCTTAAATTGCTTCTGTATTGATTTTAGTTTCAAGGCTCTTTTTTCCATGTTAAATTTTAATGGTATAATTAAAACAATAATCATGAAAACATATTTTTACCCATTCAAACATATTGAACCCGTATGTTTAAACTTATGCCGATGGGCTTAAATTGTACCTTCAGGTTCAAATTTTACCTGAAGGTTTATTTGCAAATGAGGCTGCAGTCCTAAAGATATGCCTGTATTGGCAAAAAATCGTGCCCGTTGGCTTATTTTAGTTCTTGTATGAATACCTACCTACTTTTGGCCCAAATGGTATTTCACACAACTCTGTATGCGGTATCTCAACTGGTAAAAGGTCAATTCTCACAAAAGACTACATTGTGTTTGGAACCAGTAGCCATTGACAACACCAGATTAACATATGCAATTGTAAACCTCTTGTGTGCATATTGTTCTTCTTCCCAAAGTCATTCACAGGAAGTTCCTGCCGATTGGTTTTAATTACAGCCGGTTAGATATAACTCAAAGCAGCTAAAAATATCATCATCAGATCCGGGAATTCAGTACATTCTGGATTTTGAAGGGATGTTTAGGACCATTGAAGAGAGTCACACATAAATCGCAGAAGTTTCAAGAATCAATAGTACTAAGTAAAGATGATGAGGATTTGATGCAGTGTTAAATTTTTTTGAGTTTGATCTCAGCATGTGATGTTACAATTTTGCCCATTTAGATTGATTATATGATAACAATGTGTGAATGACATTTTTTCTGAAAATTTAAATCTCATGTTGGTAGAAAAAGCAGTTCACTTCAACTAAATGTGTAAACCAACATTATCAATAATATATATTATGGTTATACCAGAACAATTTAAAATGAAATCTTTTTGAACAATTACAATTCACCTGATACAATTAATTTCATATTTATTTATAACATCTTTCTCTTTGTTTGCAGACTGTATGAAAAGGCCAAGACAGCAACAGATATTATACAAACGTCGACGGCCATGACAGAACGAATACCGGTAAGTCATCTTACTCGCTCTGAAACCCTGGACCCTTGACTTAATGTCATTCTTTATTTTAATCAGTCATTACAGTTTTTCATGAATAATGCATATACGAATTATTTCATAAGCAACAATTCAAATCTCAGTATTGGAAGTTAAAGTATAACATTCGCAACAAGCATCAACGTGTTTATAAGCAACCATTATGTCAAACAATTGAACTTAAATTTTAATTAATGAACTGAAATCATACCATCTGTTCAAGCACGTCTATTTTGTTTAACCTCTTAAATGAGTTATCGTGATTCGCCATTTCTGATCATGCTACATTTTATTATTTATATCAATCTGTCATTTTCATATCTGTTCAGACTTAAAATTAACCTCATTAAAAGTGCAAAATGCATTAAATGTTGGTGATTTTAAAATAAAGCCCTCGTATGTTAAGACATTTGTTAAAAAAAATGACAGATCCTGTCAAGACCACCCATGCTATCTGTGAAACATTTGATCATGCATATTGTAGGGCAGAGAAACATACTGTTAGTTTGTGATTCTCAGATGACAATTGTTTTTTATCACATGTCTGTTTGATACCAATGCAGTTAATTTATTTATCTATTGACATAGATATAGCTGTATTCGTATCTAAAATAGCAATATGGATGCTTTCAGGTTTGCTTCTTTTCTGTTTGAATGTTTGTTCCTATAAATCTGCAGACAAATAATTAAAGTCCTGCCTTGAAAACACGATTTAAAATTACTGTTTTTGTTTTGTTCCATACTATGTTTTGTAACGAAATCGTGCAGATAGTATTTTATTGTTTACTGGAGTATATATACATGTAGTTTAAGTGTGTAATTTGTTACCAATTATTAACTCTCTTTTTTTCTAAGAATTTATTGCACTTTTAAATACCTATTTTGATTATTTCTTCGGAAGTCGTATCTGTTTAATCTGTCTGTTTTGATGATTTCATTCATAATTCCAGCACAATGTTTGCAAACATATAATAATCTACAGCATTTTCTTCTTTAAAGCTATAATATTTCAACGCCCTCTAATAAACAAATTATCCAACCTCTAAAGCTCAAAATCCAGTAAACATGCCTGGATACTTCCTTTAAAATTTGGAATAAGAAATTCCCATTAAATGAAATACAAATAATTTACACCCTTGGAGCATTGGGAAAACACCCATGAGTTATTGTTACAGCTCATTCCAAGTCATAAAACTGTTTCTGTGATTAATTTTAAAAGTTACGCCTGTTGAATAAGAACATAGCTGAATTGATTAATTTCACAGAATTTGTAATCAAATTAAATCTCTATGATTTTTTTTTAAGAAATGACAATTTAAATCTTTAAAAAGTTAAGATGTAGTTACCTCATTCACACAGTCAGTTGTAATTTGAATGCTAAAATAATGCAAATACTGGAAAAAAGAAGGTATTTTCGAGGGCCTTAACCACACTGAACTCTTTTGAGAAGAAATTGGTAAGTGCAGATTTAATTTCAAATCACTGAAATTGCCAACCCACACATTGATATTATCCAAAGTAATGATAGATTGCGTACAGGATTCCCAATCAGGGTTATCATTAAACGTGTCCCCATTTGCCCCAATATGCATAAGAGGACTGGTGGAAAAAAGAAAACATGCTGTAAACTGTGCGCCTGTAGAGACAACTTCACTAATTTCACTGCTTGTTACTTGATGATTATAATATCTGGACTGAACACTTTGCAGTGTAGCCAGTGGATTCAAAAATACCACTGGGTGAGTGTGTTTATTGTTTAATTGCCATTGATTAAATGTTTTGCATATAAACAAATGGCGCCAGGATTATTGACTGGTATACTGTAATTGGAACCTGTCGATCTCTGGGTTAAGCTTATCATGATAATATAAAACATTGACACTCTGTAAACGAATCTGACACAGGGTTGCCTAAGGGTTAAATAAAGAGCGATCTGCATTTTTGCATGATACTATGATAAATTTAGAATCGATACCCATGATCAACTGAATTCAAGACGTCTTCAATAATGGGATGTACATGTAAGCAATCAAGGTTAAGTGCTGCAAGAGAAAACAACAACATTCAAGCTTTCTTTTATCACCAATACATTGTAACACCGTAAATGAGCAGATGTTTTGAAATAAATCATCTGAAGTATTGTTCATTTGGGACAAGTTATACAACTGCTCTTGTTTAATGATAATTTAATTAAGTATTTGACATGCATCTCAGATGTCACAGTTTTAGTTAGATATTTATCCCCCCCCCCCTTAGAAGAAGTGGGGATGCATACGATCATGCAAACTGTTATTGACAAAGAATTATCCCTAATGATTTTTAAATCCAGATCTAAGGTTAATGTCACAGGGACGACTTTTTTGCAAGTCGGGGGGGGGGGCATACTTGTTTTGCAAACATCAATTGTTTATCCTTAAATGTACAAAAAAGGTGTAAAGTTTAATTTAAGTGTTTTTTTCTTTATCTATCTCTTCTAGTCTGTCTGTTTACCCTTAACCACTCAGATACGCTTTTTGACGTGATTTTAATCCATCAAATTAAATTTAAGACCTTTCTTACTTGATTCAAGTTGTTAAGGCTTCATTTCCAACCTTAAGATAATGATAAACATCAAACGACATACAACATACAACCTGAACGGCCTGTTCCGGTGTTATGCAAGTTGCAAAAGCCATTTTCAATTTGATTCTGAGCGGGTAAGGGTTAATGGATCATTGTGACAATCGATTTTGCTGGATTTTCTGTCCAACAGTGTGGATTTTAAAGCCCTAGTCGTAACGCAGTGTGACTCTTTCATCGACGCCATCCAACAACGCAAGCAGGTGTTACTGGAATTTGTGAGCGCTAAGCGCGATATGAAGGTGAACATCCTTAAGGATCAACCCATGCGTGCACCAGCAGTATTGCTGATGGATAATTATATCAATTGAAACATCGTTCAACTTGTTTATATTCTTATCAGTTTTACTTTAAACATACTGTAAATAGCATAATGATAAAGAGAGAATGCATTCAAATGTATCACATTTTTCAAACATTCACCAAAAGCGTGTTACAGTTTTTTGTTAATTACCAAACTAAATAGTATTCTTAAAAAGGCGTTAAGATTTTTTTTCCTGATAAGCAGTTGGAAATTATTCTCGGATGACCACACTATAACGGATGAGTACCGGTAGTTAAGTGTGATGCATCTTCTTAGTGCAATTCCATTAGTTATTAGCGGTAAAAGAAGCCGTCCCTGATATTTTACATATTTGATTTCCCACTACTTTAGCTTTGGATGATATTAAGATTATACCATTGAACGTGTGGATAATATTAAGATTATTGGGAAAGTATGATTGATGGTTTTGTAGGTGAGTTGAATATTTATAAGTGGGTTGAATATTTATAAGTTGGACCTGATTTCAAAGGCCAAATTATTTCACCACTTCAATCATGAACATGCAAAGTTTATTGTGGTCAACAACGTCTTTGTTGTGTTCCTAGTATTGCATCTAGTAATTTTATTTTTTACACATGAAAATATATTTATATATATTTCATCTATATACACACATTTTGTAAAAGCATTTTATATACAAACAATATATAACTTAGCAAACACAGTTGCAATTTACTTTTTGTACGATGTGTTAGTCCCTCTGTTGTAAATATTTGGCAAAACTTGTCAGAAACACCCAATGTGTTTTGCTCATGATTTTCCTTTTTTTGGGGTGGAAATGTGGGTCTGTGGATCAGTTTTCATTTGATATGTAGATAACTTTGGCGGAGTTTCTCATACTGAGGCTTAGGAAAGTGATTCAGTACCCCAAGGAGATGAATACATTATCAATGCTAACAGTGGGTATGTATCTGCCCCTGGGAAATGAGGCATGCCTCACATGGTGCCAACAAGTCTGGGAGGGTGCAGCATACCTGATACTCAGAGGTCTAGGAATTGGACATACATATTATTTGTTCATTGTAGTGGTAAAACATTAATTCTTGTAAGAATTTTGATATTACATGATATTGCTATATATATTTGTTAAATGTAACAGAATAACAATAGTTATTTAATTGCAGTGTTCTGATAATGATTTTTTTTAAATCCCAAATTTAAACATATCGATAGTATCGAGTCAGAAAAAGCCATTGAAGAAATTGTATGAATGTTTGAGCGCTTTCCTAATTTTCTTCTCGGGATTCTATATATGTGGTGTCACAGAGGCTGTGGTTTTGCATATTTCTTGTTTACATGGAGGCTTGTAAAGCTTGATTTGACAACAATTCGCAGATGTTGGACGCGGAACACATATTTTTAGACTGTTGTCTGTTGTCAGATTTTAAGAACTGAAGGTCTGAATGTTACCTACACATTTTACCTCTCCAGATTTGTTACGCACTTTGATGCTGTTAAATTCATATGCTTCATCAGCATTGTTAACTTGTTTGGCATATTAGAAGACAAATATCTTTTTGCTATAAGAAGTTTCGATTCTTTTTGTGATTTGTGGACTGTGGACTTTTTTAAATAGTTACTGCACATACAAATATTCTTATGGGTAACACATGATTGTGTTTATAAGTTTAACAGAGTGCTGCTTGTGCATGTGCTGTGATCATTAATCAGTTAATATTCCAGCATGCAGTATCTTTAACAACAGCAAGAAAAGGCTGCTAATTGTTACATAATTGAAGATAAGTTTAACATCTTGCCAAGCTTGTAAGAAAATGTGATTGGTCTCAAGATGTTCCAATACAGCCTGAGTTTGTTGATTATGGTGTGAGACAAGGAAGTTTTCCTGACATGACCATCACCTTCAAATGAATTAAAACCATTAAATCAAAGTCAGATTCCCCAGATGTGGTTATTTCAGTATAATGGTCGGGGAATGGTGTCATGTAAAGCACTGACGTACATTTAAACTAATCTATGCTGACAGGCTACGTGCCAGGATGTAAGCGTGGCGATTAGCCAATCAGGATCCAGGTAATTGGTTGTGGCGCCAATTTGTGGAGGTGATAACTTGACAACAATCTTATAAGAAGCAAATTGATTTACAAGGGGTTTTATATCAGCTATGCTCGTCAAATTTATGGCTCATTGTTTTTTATAATTTTGGAATCAGCTGATTGGAACTTTTTCTTTATTGTTGCATATTTGTTTTATCTAATGCTCTTTGCAAAATAATGGTTATTGGTATCATTTTATAAATTGGTAGTTATTTATTTATGTTCAAAGGAACTAAAGTGTTGTCTAGCTAGTTTTATTTAGATTTTTAGGCTCAGAATGGGTAATCTTATGATGAATATGCATCTATTAAGGATTTTTTTTATTTATGAATAAATAAATAAAATAGACTACTTACATATCAATAAAAAGATGTTCAAGAAGTTCGCTGAAACGTTTAGGCCATTAGACCTTTCATACCAGGTCAAGGTGAAGGTGAAACTTGAGTTTCATTAAACGGATTCTAATATTTTTTATCTCTGTGACCGTGAAGGCCTATGCCACTCAGGCCCTCTCAATTGCAATATCCAACTTGCAGATTTGCCAGTTGAACATGTATGTATGTTCATATTATCCTGTGCTCTTCAAAGGATTTTTATAAAATTTGCCCAAAATGTTTATCACTTTGGCAAAGTGCTGAAAGCATGTGGCAATATAAACTAATTAAAGTCTCTAAAATAATATGATGAAACAATAATATAAGGATAGACAAATCATGCCCACTTCAACTAGTTACATTACCTTTGCAAAGATTTCAAAGTTCATGTATTGAAACAGTTCAGAATGTCAAGAAGACTGTTTACAGTAGACAAGGTAGAGCAAAGTAACACAGAGTTTGTGTCTTTAAATTATGATGCTAGAAGTAAAAAAATGATCATTTTTGATGGGAATGGGGTATTTTTTAAGAAGTAAATCATTCGTCTTCAACCTTGCATTATTTATGATTGTAATTAAACTGGTAAGGAAAAGGATAATACATCCAATATTGCCGTGAAAAGTTGATTGTAATTGCAGATTGTTAGCTTAAACTATACAATAACGTTATTTCATAATAATTGCATAAGATCTTATTTCAAGGATAACACAGCAAATGATAGTTTTGTCAAGACATTGTTCTTTAACTGAGCTATAGAGAAATAATGTTCATTTTCATTGTGGCACATATTTTTTACCTCGCATTTACACTTACCTTGTAATAGATTTATAGCAAACAAAAGCCTTTTAATTACATGTAGGTATTGTAAAACATTTCTGGCCAGTGGTAGTTTTGTTTTAGTAATCTTAGTTATAGTACACTCCGGATAATTTAATACGCTGGTTGTATCCGCAGATAACCCTATAGACACTTGGAGAACATACTCTGCAATCCTGGCATATTTTCATTTGAATATTGTTCCCATTGTGTAATGGCATCCCCATAAGGATTGTGTCTGGACTGATTTACATCATATAATTATCTCCATTCACTATGGGGTTCAGGTAGATAGAATGAGGCAATAACTGCTGATTTAATGGTGGACCAATTCCAAACCAGACACAGAATTCATTTTGTGGGGATTAGTATCACCGATATTTTCAGCTGCTATGTGCACTTTGATTCTCTAGCTGTTTGCGTCATTTGAGGCAGCAACTGGTTGTATAAGTTGGGACCTGTTTCAGATGCACCATATGTTATTTATACGTATTAATAAATAAATATAAAAATGAACATCATAATTGAGAACAAATTTAATGTATCGTACACATAACTATTATGGCAGCCATAGCGTCACATTATTAAGCACTTTAAGTACATATATTTTGCTGACTTTCTGCCAAGTTGTAATCTATTTAACTATCATTTTGGACTTGTATGATCTTGAAATTTAGTTAACTGTGCATAATCGGTATGATATATTGTAAAACACAACTTGTCATAACGGAGTGTTGTTTAAGAGAACACAGTACATGGTGCTGCATAAGCTGAGCAATTATCTGAAGTGTGTCGCATATTGGATGATAAACATAACGCAATAGGTAAAACATAGCATATGCCAATACGTAATTGATAGTTCCCAGCGCAATAGCTAAAACATAGCATATAACATTAATGAGCAACTGATAGTTGCAAGCGCAATTGGTAAAAAATAGCATATAACAATAAGCAACTGATAGTTCCCAGCACAATGGGTAAAACATTGTATATAACAATAAGCAACTGATAGTTCACAGCACAATGGGTAAAACATATCATATAACAATAAGCAACTGATAGTTCCCAGCGCAATGGGTAAAACATAGCATATAACAATAAGCAACTGATAGCTCCCAATGCAATGGGTAAAACATAGCATATAACAATAAGCAACTGATAGTTCCCAGCGCAATGGGTAAAACATAGGTTATACGAATAAGCAACTGATAGTTTCCAGCACAATAGGTAAAACATAACATATAACAATAATCAACTGATAGTTGTCAGTGCAATAGGTAAAAGATAGCATATAACAATAATCGACTGATAGTTCCCACCGCAATTGGTAAAACATAGCATATAACAATAAGCAACTGATAGTTCCCATACAATGGGTAAAACATAGCATATAACAATAAGCAACTGATAGTTCCCAGCGCAATTGGTAAAACATAGCATATAATATTAAGCACTTGATAATACCCAGCGCAATGGATAAAACATAGCATATAACAATAAGCAACTGATAGTTCCCAGTGCAATAGGTAAAACATAGCATATAACAATAAGCAACTGATATGACATGCTAGTTATTGCTATCACATTGAAATTAATGATTTTATTTTGTTACAAAAAATAGTATTAAGACTCTTAAGCAATAAGGTGCTTATATCTGATTTCACAGAACTTCTTCATACAGTTATTTTCTTCAGGTTGATAATATATTGCTAGCAGGTTTCCTATCAGTATGACATTTTATTTGATATGACATTGATCGGTTTTAGTCCACACGGCACACTTGGCTGGTGATATTGAAAAAGGGCATTCCTGTGTGTGGTGAGAACGTATTTCTCAGTATGGAATAACATCTGTCCTCAGGTTTCACAATATCATAAACATTCTTAAATTGATTTAATTGAATTACATATAATGCAAATGCAATTTAAATTTGCATTCTGCATTTGCATGTGAGTCTCTTAATGGTTTAACCCATGTTAGATACAAATTCCTGCATAACATGCATGGTGGCATGTACTACTTTGAAATGATGTATCAGAGACTGGTATTACGTGGAATGTTGTATGATAATCATTCAACATTTTCCAAAACCAGTCTGATTGATAGGGAGTTAGGTTATCAGGTTTGCAGTCTGAAAGCTGAGCCCCCTTTAATTACCCAATGCTGGTAGGGTGCCCCTATTTTGGCCCTGGTCACATCCTAAATGACACTCATATGCATGATACCCCATATCAGAGTGTTGCCATCATACTTTGATTTTGACAATCTTGAACACTTTCAGTGTTATCATGTTGCTTTAACTTCATAAGTGTATGCTCCTTCACATTGTGGCATTTAAAATTAATGAGAATTATCATTGTAGAAAATGACTAACACGCAAAATATCTACAACCCAGTTATTTTAAATAATACTGGCCATTATAACTGTGCATTAATTAATATCAGCTACTGAAATGTCACTTGATGTTGCATTATTAGCTCGCCTGAGCACATACTGATCATTGGGAGCTTTTGGGATTCAGTTTGTCAAAATAATAACCCTGGGCTAAAAACTGGCATGTCATGTGTTGTTTTTTGCATTACTAATATGTATATAGTGAACACTTTAAAAATAGTCTCCTGAAACTGCCCATGGGTTTCGTATTTTGCAGGTAATATCGTAAAAGGGTCTTTTACCAAGTTTTTTTTTTCAAATCATGCCTCTTGGGTCAAAACTGGCTGCTCCCTGGGAGTTTCCGTTTCCCTGATAATTATGTATATAGCCAAAACGTAAAAAAAACTTAATTGAAACCACTTGGCAAAGATGTTTTTGTATTTGTTATGTAACATAAATTACTATGATGGTTATCTGCCAAGTTTGTTCGAATCATGCCCTAAGGTCTAAATTGGCCCTGCCATTTTTTGTTTTGACAAAAAAAAAACATGACCACCGTGTGACTTGCCGTTGTCCTAATATGTATATAGTGTAACCTTGCGAACTCTATAAAAGTCATATTTTTCCATTTTTTTTTAAACATCTAAAAAGCTGTGCAGTATGTTTGGATCGCAGGTGAGCGGCCAATCGATTTTCAAGCCCTCTTGTTATTGTTGCTTTGTAAAGAAATTGTATCTTTGTGTATGGGAATATTCTGTTTAATTGATCTACCATAACTAACCTGATGTTTTTCATTAAGTTTTTTTTTCTTACGGAAATACATGATGTAAGGTGTGATGGAATTTCAATTGCAATGCAGTTTGTGCTTATTTTATTAAGCAATGTCTAATTGAATTATTGCACACTATATGTTTTAGACTAGTTTCAATTTGACTTAAGGTAATCAAGAAGAAATGCTATTTTTACAAAGAAGCATACGATTCCCAGTCTGTTTGTTTTGGTTGCATACATGTATTATTGTTTTTTCTAGCAGAAGAACCAGAACCGGTTCTATTTAACTAAAACCCACTAAGAGCAAAAATAAAGCAAAATATAATCATCGGGTGTTATATTCTTTTGATCTCAGTAATCCCTTTTGAAATTTGTATTCCAATGGCAAAGATTGTACCATTGACCTCCCATCTGATTAACTGACCCGTCCAGCCAATCATATGACCAGGGATATTGGGATACAATGTATGTTTAAATATGACTGTTTAACAAAGACTCATTGAGCTGGCATTGGGATATACTTATCGTTTTGCTCAAAGGGGTGAAATTACTGAGTATTAAATCGTGTTTTTATGGCCCTTGATTCACAGTTATCTGTAGTTTTCCTTAATTTTGTTTACTCAAATGATAATTAAGAAATAACACATTAATGAGATGATTTTATCGCCAATGACAGTTTGTCGATAATCATGATGAGAAAGAATACTCTTCAAAAACGGACAGAAGTTGCGCATAGATAGACGATACCCTTGTATGGTTATAACTATTGGAAGGGAGATAAAACGTTATTTATTGATGTGCATCATTAAATAAACCCTGTTGTTTTTCGTGTCTTAATCCATAGACTGCTCTGATGTGGTGGCATCAATTTAAATAGAAACTGAATAGTGTAATACAGTGAAATATTTCATGGGGAAACTGACACGTTACATTTACGAAAAAAATATGGTTCATAAAAAGCATACTGCTAAAATAAAGCCCTGTCGTGAGGAATTTGTTTTTGCCTATTTAAGTTATGTATGCCTGACTTTCAAGAAAACGTTAATAATTAATTGTATCCCGCAAGTCTCTGCGAAAAACGTTCACTATTCTCTTTCAAAATGCAATTCCTCCAAAAGTTTATATCACATTTTATGTTCACGTTGACACGACCTTCCATGTTTATATCCTAACACACTGCTTTGAGGATTAAAGAACACTTATTGATTTTGCAAGTTACAGAAAAAGTGTCTTTTGTAACATTTTGTGAATTATTGCATTTTGATTATGTCATTTGTGTGATTTTAACCTTGTCCAAAATTAAGCATATGTTGTTTTTTTTTAAATATCTATGGATTTTGTTTGTTTATAAAGATATCTAAATTAATTTGTATGTGTGTTCCATTTTCTTTTTAATATTGTTGTCCATTCCTGATGCCAGTTGCCTATTTTATGATCTATTTTCAAATCCTTTCATGCATTGTGTATTCACATGTATTGTAACTATTCAAAGGAACCTAACTCTGTTCATACATATATAACAGACATAATGTGTTTGTTCAATTTGATGTGAATAAATTTCGACATTGCACCCCACTCCCCCTCACTTTCACGCTATCCATTAGTTTACTTTTAATGTTGGTGAAATGGACTCTGTATGGTTCAGTAACAGAAATTGATAGGAAACATGTCTTCAACACTGCTGAAAAGGGAGAAATTATCAGTGGCAGTAATTGAAATCAGGGGTGATGGAGATGTGGGTATTGAACACATGGATGAATGGACCTGAATGTCCAGTAAATGAAAGACGTGTTTGAAAGTATATAAAGACAATAATAATATTGATAAAAGTCGATAATGTTAGTTATGATGCTATTATAATATTTGATTTTCCTTTTATGTCAAAAATGTTAAGCCAAAAGTGTTGATACCTTCGATGCATTGTGTTGCTGGTCCTAATGTGACTTCCAGCCTTTGTAAGGGAGTCATGCTGCCTTCATAACAATTCTTTAATAGAATCCTGATTTTTTGCAATCTGTTACAATCCATCCAGTTCAGTATCCATAAATCAGCATATTTTTAATGGTCATTTCTAGTAAAGGGCAGTTTATGTTCATGTAAAAAAGCTTAACAAATAACAATTAAACATTTTGGGCCATGTGTTGGATTTCTGTCCCACTTATTTGAATAATTTTTGTATAAAAAAAAGTAACCGGTTTAACCAGAGAGGTTAAGTACCACTTACAATGGTCTGGTAATCATAACTTGACATTCGTTTATCAAGCATGCAGGCAATGATCTTATTGTTGATGTAATGTTCATGTCAGAAATATACCAGAGTATTATTACGGAACCATAGAGAATTTCTTTATTTCCCAGTGTCAATGCCTTGGAATTTTTATTTGCTCTCTGGGAAAATAATTATGGGTCTACACTTCCATGTTGCTATCAGTTCTAAAAAAATAATCAGACTGTCTATAAAGTCTCCTGAAAATAGCTTGATAAAGGTTTTAAGTGGTATTTGTATTTTCTATGACTTTCCAATCTTTTGTGACAAGTTTTCGTTTAGGTAATAAAATGTCATTTTTTTTAAGCTTTATTCTTGAAAAAAAAGCCACCAAAAAATGTTAAAATTGCCTCTTGTGATATCTTCAAAAAATCTTACACCCAAGGAAGTAATCCTTTGTTCATTTATAAAATATGTGTTACAGTAAAATCTGTAAAACAAGGAATTCCACGAAATTCCTAAACGACTCAGGATTTTCTTGAATTGACTGTTTCACTTCGGGACTTTTTCTTCAGGAATTATCCACATTAATAGCAAAATAAATAAATATTTAAACACTAATATTTGGTCAATATAATATTTGATTTTGCAAAGATTTCTTTTAGAATTTTATGAATTGGAATTACAGGCATTGATTTACAATGATGTCATTCAACTTTTAATAACAGTATGTTTGACAAGGATACATGGAAAAATGCTTTTTGAGAACTGATACCTATAATAAGTTCACATGAATTTAATTACATTATCATTTAAAGTAATACACCAGCATTTGATTACAAATTATTGTGAAGAGGGCAAGTTTTTCTCAATTGGCTTTTAAGTTGCGTTGCCTATGATTCAAAGCTGTGATTAATCGTTACTATAATATTTTCTAACTTCAATTTGTCCTTCTTTCTATGCTGCGCATGTACTGTGCAGATGGTTTTATTGGTAAGTCACAGTATGGTACATCTGCTTTCTATGTTTCATAGAAATTATGTTGCTCTTGTATTGTATTGTCAGATTTACTATTAGCATTTTTTGTTTGTTTACAATTTATGCACATACTGTTCCAGTAAGTGCATGGGAGATGAAAATTAAAATATGAGGAAAAAGTTTTGTTTGCAAATAGCTATATGACTTGTATACATCATCGGCACACTTATGACGGTAGATATAATGCTAACATCGGCTTGATTCTAATGATCAAACACTGCCGTAGGATGCATGTTTATTTTTGAAGTATGAACAAGCTTATACATAAACTAAATGACCAATTGTGTACTTAAAAGATAATACATTGTCTTTGTTTATTTAGTAATTTCAACCAATGTTACATAGATGTACATTCCCACTTAGTTATTGCTAGTTTTAGTTTTTCAGTGATTTTATGGTTTATTGAGAAGTAAAATAGAGGATTTTTTTTTAAGCAGTTTACAAATCCAAGGTCACAATGTTCTTTAAGTTTGTTTGTTTATTTAGAGTTTTTTTTACAGTCGTTGACAGGAGTTTGTCACAAAAAAGACACAGAGATAAACAGACTTAGCTTGTTCTGAAATCTTTTATCAGGAATTTATTATTACGAATTGTTTTTTGCTATACTCCACTTACATTCCCTTTATATAAGAGGCTATTCAAACTGTTTCCAACATGGTAGAATAATGTCGTTAAATAAGTGGTAAAAATCACTTTTAGAGCCGCTAATAGTTTTAATACGTATAACATCTGCATTTATTAGCTCCCAAAAACTGAAAATGAATTGCTGAGGAGGAAATCCTGTAAAATGCAGATATACAACATAATTATGTGAATAAGAAGGGCATCTTGTAAAATTTAGATATACAACACATGTGAATGGCAAACAGTTTTAATTCCTGTAATTGATTTATTCCGAACGACTGTGTTTTTTAGATGTTGATTAGAAAAACATTTTTATAGATATAAATAAACAAATATGTGTTGTACCTGTTGCCCATTAGTCTTCTTTGTTTTCTATTGTTTATGTATGTCATTTTATTGTAAGATTCTTATTTATATGTCTGGCTAATAACCATTAACTTTCTGTAAACATTAAATTTTGCTCAAGATTTCAAAATAAAAATAAACTAAATTTTGAATTTTAAAAATATGTTTGCTAACCTGGTTTGATTTATGCTTTTATTTTGGATACTATTTAACATTGTTGTTTGATGTTTCTTGCTTTAAAAACTACTTGTTTTAGGTTTGTAAAATGTCCCTAATCAATCTTTTTGCTTTCTGGTTTATATCTTATAAACCTTCAAACATATCTTTAATAATTTTATAACCACTAACACTGATCTTACCTGAGGAGTGCTGTGCAGAGAACAACAGTGTAACTATTGCCTGGCAACCGTATCTAGGGAGTGTGGTGGACTCTTACGCCCTCGAGTTAGGTGACGGAAACGGGGGCGACTTTCGGGCAAGCTGTAGCTTGTGTTATATCAAGTTCATAGTTAGCGTCAATTTTAAGAAGCAATTGAGATGTGAAGGTTCAAACGCATGAATCTTCAAATCACAGTTATAGTTTTCAATATATTATGCCAAAACATATACACATTAAGTATGCACATTTTTAGCTTAACTATTAACCAAAAAGTCCAAACGATACTACTTAGCCAAGCGTAAGCGTCAGTAACCGTGTTATGCAAAAAGTAAACGTGTTACATTTCCATCTCACTGTTTCTTCGACAGGTATGCAATTGTAACTTCACTCATGTGTTTTTGGTGAGTGTGTGTAGTCACTGAAAAAATCCCATCACTCTGGCCTTCAATGTATGGTCATTATTTTAGGTGACTGATAGAAAATGTACATTATACTATCAAAGCGGAAGAATAGTCAAGTGCGCTGTCTTTGAAAAGCTCATGTTGCAAAATTCAATTATACAGAATTGGTAAACATAAATTTGGGTATAACTTAAGCTATATTAAATAAAAATGGGAAAACCCGTTGTTGCAATTGCTGCATATCATTCGTTTGAGGCAATTGATGATTTTTTTTCCGTAGATTATGCAGATGAAAACACAAAACGTCAAACTCTAAAACGTCATGTCATGGGCAACATAGCATTTGGATTTAAAATGATGTAAAATACATGGCAACACTGGATCACTCTTGTTTGAATGTTGTATTAATCTGTTTTTAAAAAGTTATATAACAAGTTAAATCAAAAGGAAAAACACTGCCGAATCATTATAAATCCTTATGCTGTCTTGACTGTAAAGTTTGTTTAATTAAATTTAAATATAAGCCATTTAGTTATAACATTGTTTTAATCTTATGTTAAAAATGTTTTGTAACTGTAAAACAATTGCTCATCTTAAAAATCCCTATTACAACTTTCAACAAGTGTCAGGCCCTTATTTGAAGTTTCAATTTAATAACATCTTAGACAGTTACAAATTTTTCACCATCTTATTCGCTAGATTTCATTCACTGAGTCACCGGTCTTGGATTGTTACACTACAAAACCCACAATTTGTAACAAGACAAAGCTAGGTCTTTTCTAGCGTATTAATGATAACATATTAGTCAAGGCGTTACGTCAACTGACACTGACATGAGACCATTCTTTCCCATTTCCTTTACCAAGAAATACCAATTGTTGGTTCAGAAAGTGGCTGCAGATAATTCAGTATGGAACTAATTCCTCAATTTCTAAAATTATGTCCCCATTATATTGGTTTTAAAGGCACACTTGTGTAACTATTGATTAAAATTCCTCCAGATACAATGTTATGTTTTTGACTGTCAGAAGTTCATTAGGGATTAAACGTTAGAAGGCCATCAATAATCATGTTTGTTTTCAATTAACAATGAATTTGCATTTCCAACGGGATGTTTGTCCCCTGAAATAGGGGCTGAGTCACTCCTAGGGTCCCTAGAGAAAGGGGCTGTGACAGATATTGACAGCATCTGAGGAGGATCAACCAGTGGTTTATATCCACTTCCTGTTTCTGTATAAACAAACTTGTGTTGTCTTTCATTTAATTTTCACAGGACTTGAATATTTCTCAGAATGTGGAATTGCTGACTTCCCATTGAGGCAGATAGTTGCTCCAAGTATAACCACTACAGACTTAAATTATTAGGTGCTACTGATGACTGGTTTCATTTCGTTGCAACGATATTTTTCAGATACATAGAATCAACCATTTTCGTTGGCGCTAAGTGGATTTATATAATAATGTATCATAAAAGACTTAAGACATACAGATGTGTTAAATATTTGATTTCGCGGTTTAGATGACCCAAGAAAATCGAATAAAATTAGTGATAGACACATGATATTGGTTCCACAGTTATTAGAGCAGGTCTTTGATGTCAGTGTTTGATCAATGTTTCCAGAAGTGGTAAAAAAAAAATTGTCCAACATAGGTACAAAGGTTCAAAGCTGAACATCTGCAAACTGCATAAAAATGAAGTGACATATTAAATAAGCAGTATTTTGTCCATAGTCTGGATGCAGTATACAATAGCTGAATGAATGTGCTTAGTATCAGATAAAACATGAACCTTATGTTAAACGCCAAGAATAGTATATCAGAACACTGACATTCCAGTAATCAGCCTTGTTTTGTAAGGGGGTCCAATGGGAAATAATGAAGATTTTCGTATGCCACCAAACTGCTTTCGAAAAAGTACAGACATATTAACCCAGATGGCCTTTGTACAGCTTTTTATGGAAGTTTTGTTTTTCTTGGTGACATAATGTCTTCTATTCTGTGGATTTAATGTATTTTCCCAATCGTTAAATCGCATTATGCAAAATTGATGATTGTTTAGTTCTTTCACTGGTAAAAAATCCTTAATTTGTCCTTAATAAAAATGTGTCCCCAAAAGTCTTTAATATTTTAATGTCCTTGTGTTAAAGCTTTAACCTGCATGGTTTTGTTTTATGTAAGAGTGTCTGTGGAAATAACAAAGCCTATTAGATGGAAAAATAAGATTGCTGCTAAATATATTTGTATACAAATGTATAAAATACATCTGAGATAAGCAGTTCCTTTTTACAATAATAGTCCTTTGTCATCAAATTATATTGGGTCATTGTATAATAAAGTATCTAAAACATTTATAAGCATTGTACATTTGACTGAAGTGTTCATTTTAAAGATGGTTGATGCTGTCGATTCCATAGTTTCACATAATCATGTCTGGAACTATATGTGTTGAACATAGGTCAGTAAATGTGATAAATCCCATTGGAAATTGTGAAATTGGAAAAGTATATGTCCTAATATAAATATAGATCTACCTTTTCTTTAACGTATGTAATAAATTTACATTGTTTTCTATTTTTAGTGTTTTGCTTTAATTTTTTTTTATATATATATACGATATTTGCATATGTATTTATTCGGAAATATGCAAGATTGACATTCACAAGTATTGCCTGTTACAATGTTGCTGTTCTCTGTGACTCTGAGAAATGAGAACAAATCGAGTTCTTCTCACCGCCATCGTGGAGAGTTACATCCATGTATTTGCACTTGTACTAGGAGGCAAAAGGAATTCGAAGAAACCAAATGACACAAAAGAAAATGACAACCTTTTATCATTCTCTATTCAATGTTATATTGATATGCATTTTCTATTTTAACTCAATGTAGATATTCATGTGAGTATACAAATGTTCTAAGAGAATGTTTCATTCAATGGCTGTTTAGTAACACATCATGTATTATGTATTCATTGGCCTACTTACTTTCTGATGGATACACGTTATTATTGGTTTGTAGTGATTCTTTATTTTGGTTTTAAACAATGTGTAGATAATAAGGATAACCATTTCTGTAGCATTCATATTCAGCCAAAGAGTATTAATAATAAGAGGTCTAGCATTCACAGTTTATAAGATTATTTAACCATTTTGTTTAGAATCAAGACAATTGACTATTGAAAGTCTATCAACACCAATATTTTCATTACCTTCAAAAAATCGTGTTTAAGTTTCAGTTGATTTTTTAATTACTATCTTATCTTCAATAAACTTTAGTTGCTATTTCCATCTTATCTTCATATACATTCTAAGCATTTCTGCAATTTACTTTTTTTGCTAAAAATCATTAAAAGGTATTCAATGCTCACCTTATCTGATGATATTGTTGTGTATTATCTTATGTTATATTGAAATACCTGCCTCTAATTCCCACCTGAGCCTTTTTCACTTTTATCGAGGAGTTCTAAGCTTATCTTGGCACATGTTTCCTCTGAACCATTCTACACAGGTTGTAAGGCACACTTTGCCAGTCTTTGAACATACTCTGGCACCTGTTATAAATCATTTTAGCTTCGAACTATTTACTTTTATGGCCACCATCTTTTGTGTTGGAACCAGACTGGCACCTAGCTGTATTGTTCTGAAGTTTGTTTGAGAGCACTTGTATGATGCTCCTTTATTGTATTATTTTATTACCAGTATTGCTTTGGTTATTGACTTAATGGAAATTCAGAGTTTAAAAATAAAAAATGTGACCTTACGAAACGATACAAAGCCATTATTAAAATTGAAAATGCACTTTTACGCCTAAATTGTTGTTGCCAAAATATTTATTTAAACTGGTATCATTTGGAAATATTATGTTTCTTTCGGTGCCATTGATAAAGGGTTTAATTGGCAGAATATATGTGGATATGGTCTGGAATAAAAGCCACACAACTTTTTTGGCAAAGTAAATTTAAATATCAACAAGAACCATATTTTATCTATGCAAAATATAATATATCTGGTGGTTACAAGGTAGAAATCCGTCTTTTTTGCGCTTAATAACTTAAAATTAATCGCGTTTGTCGAAATGGACGTATACATGTACGTCTGGAAATCCTATTTTCGGTTTAAAAAGCGGTACCGTTTGAAAAAATAATGAATTACATGCTAACTAGGCTATAGATTTAATTTTATCTATGCCAATTAGAATATATCTGGTGGTTACAAGGTAGAAATCCGTTCTTTTGCACTTTAAAACTTAAAAATAATCGCGTTTGTCGAAATGGACGTATACGTCTAGAAATCCTACTTTCGGTTTTAAAAGCGATACCGTTTGAAAAATAATAAATTACTTGCTAACTAGGCTATAGATTTAATGACAATTTTGCACACTTTCAAATTGCATCTTTATGTATTGATTAACATGTACTTCATTTCTAGGTCAGAGGCTTTAAGCTCGATAATTAGCAATTCAAATCACAGGGTGTGTTTGATTAAAGGGACTGTCCACTAGATTTTGGCATGTATTGAAGCATGTCATTAAATGCTCTATATTGATAAATTCAAACATTTGACCTAAAAATCTGCAGTTAAAAAAACAGGAATACAATTTTAAAAGGGAAAAAAAAGTAAACCTCATCAGGGCTCGAACCAGTGACCAACGGGGTCCTGGAGTAAAAACCAATTAGACCGCTCGGCCATCCTGACAAGTATGTACGATAGCCGTATTTTATACCATATATAAGCAATCCTCGTAGTTTTACAAAATATAGCGACAATAACAGAACTTTCCAAATTATTCAATCGTTTCGCGTCGAACGACGCTTTATGATTTTGAGGTTTTCAAATCGTCAAAAGATGCATATAATGGATATTTAAGAGCATTGTAAATGGTCAGTATTACTATTTCCTCAAAAATATCATAACAAACGCGAAAATTTGCGAATATGAAACAACTTTTTTTAATTTTGTCAATTTACCAATCTGTTGGACGGCCCCTTTAAT
>VMBQ01000644.1:0-26110 GCA_007657795.1 Dreissena rostriformis
AGGAAGCTACCCACTGTAGTGGTTTTTCAGCAAATCCAATCTGTTGTTCGAGGCGGTTATTATATAAACGCTTGATAAAACGCTTAACTCATTGATCTTTATGATTAAAAGGATATAATGAAACAGACTATCGAATCAAATTGAGTTGAAGAGTGTTCAAGAGAAGATAATTCTATTAAGACTGCTTAAATCATTATTAACATTTGTTATTTAAGCTCAAGCTAAACTCAGCTGCGATAAATTTGAGACGTTTCGTAGACCCAATTTACGAATCATTCTTAGTTGAGTCCTAATTTAAGTTTGAGACTTGCGCGAGGCAACAGGGACATTCACCTTAATTTCACTGCCGAAAACCTTTGTGCCGGTGTCCACATTCATGCCGGGCGAATTTACTTAGAGTAACATGGCCTTTATTGAATATTTCGAAAGAAGACATATCCATCTATAAATTGAAACCAGACTAGCACAGTCTGACATAACGGACAGGCCTTTTTTATTAAGGTTCTAATATAAATAGTATAGTGTGGTATTTTACCTGAAACGTGTGAACGTAAGTCATAGTATTGATTTTCTTCTAGCAAATAAATAATGTTATGCGATAAGATTTATTATCAAAGATTGCGATACTTGCAGGTGACGAAATGCCGTGTGATGTTTGCGATTAAGTGTCAATAGCTAATGTAAACAACTTAATATTTTAGTAGATATGAATAACATCGGATAAAGCAAGCGATATCGATCGTGTTTTCAATATTAAATTATTTAATAAAAATTCTTCCCCATGAAGAATGACCTCGTACAAACAAATAGGGTCTGTTAAAAGCGCGTATTTAGTATCATATTAAATGAGCCGCGCACGGGCTTTTACATAAAAACGCGAGGTCTTCGAAAACTCCGTATAAGCAGATACTCCTCAACGCGCTCTATTATTATGCTATATAACAACATGCAACAACAACAAGTGCCATACGAAGGTTAATTACAATATGAAGGGAGCAATATTTGTGTAAACATGTTAAAATACAACATTCTGCAACTTTTTAGAATCTAAAAATCGTTTCACGATGTCATCTTGTTTCGTTTAACGGATGATCTCGAGCCAGGACTCATTCCGTTTGCGTTAATTTGCATAATTTATGCAAGCTATGTTTATTTATTATCACGGTACTATGAGAAGTATATTGCGCAATTATTGTAGAGTCATATACACGTGATTACATACACACCATTCCNAACATTATATACAGACACCCAATTGCGACACGGACGGGCATAAAGACGGACAAGCTTAATAAAATACCCACACATCTTTGCTGTGCTGCATAAAATTAAGTCCGAATTATTTTACCAATTAATGTTATGATTATCGGGATAAAGTCCTGCCAGCTTAAATAAGAATTAATATGGGTACACATACACAATCTTTTTTGGTAAACGCATTAAGTATTGCATGAGTATTTGAAATGCACGGATTTTGTAACATATAATTTATAATAAAAAATACATCTAACTTATTTTTTATTCACAAACATTGTGTTGTCGATGTGACGTATATGCACTGCCTGCATTGCTTCTAATGGAAGTTACACGCGTTATTAGTTTTTGTAAAATTGCGATTTTCAATGTAAAGGGAGTTACCCCTAGATTTGTGACATTTCCTTTTATTGTAATAATTTTTCACTACATATTACGGAAGTTGCTTGTATCATACCTTTGCTCATTATTACCAAATATCATACAAATAGAAGAATGTATACTTTACCATTTCGTTATGTTTACAACTGGAGCGTGTTTAAAGTCTCTCAGTGTACACTACAAATGTATGCAATGAAAGATGCCGAACCGTCGCTGCAGTCGCCGGTGTTCAACAGCATGACTGCCGAGAAAGAGATGATTTTCTCGATCTTTTAAAGAGCGATATCGGAAGCGAAGCCGTCTGTTCACCTGCAGTTTACTTGGTGAAACATTTTGGAATTAATGGAGCATTAAATCGGTCGCATATGATATTAAACCTGTTATATACAATATTTGCACACTCGAAAGATCTGGCTGGTATGAAAAACAATTAGGTGATGAACAGCACACCCCATTCGTCGAGGACAATTTAAGTCAACAATAGTAACATTAACACAACATAAATAATGATAAACAATCTTTGAATACCCCAGATACCTTAAAGGAAACCGATAAGATATAAAGTATGTTGTTCGAAATTCTTTATACACCTCTATCCTCATATCGGGAATATTTCAGCATTCTGTCGACAGCAAATCGCAATTGTTAATCATGTTCTGTAAAATATCAGCCAACTTTAAGCACGACAAAAAAATATGTTCACTGGAGGTAAAATCTGGACAATCGTTCCGGGTACCATCCAGATCATTTGGTTTTGTTCCATAATAATAGACAATATACAATACATAAGCATAATTGAAACGATCCGCCCATTAATTATCGAAATGTCCCCGAACGTAGCAACTTTTTATCTTCAACTCGTACGCGATGCAAGTGTCTGTCGCTTTCAACCGAAGCTTTACTGTTCTGACATAGTTTAAAATTCCTTCATCGTTCTGTGACCAGTACATAATTGATAACGCCATTTTTAATGTTTGTTTGTACGCGGACGTTGTCACAAAAATAGACTTACATACCTTATAAAATGTCATTCTATATTTGCAGCCGCATTTCGCATTTACGTTGATATCTTTTATAAAGTTCACAGAAGTACTTCGTGAATATGGAAGCACAGGACTTGTGTTTAATTATATTCCTGTAAGTATCGTTTAATATTTTTGTAATTAATAACATTATATATACCTGGTTATATCTGTTTCGTCTACAAATATAATAAAATACATGAACAAGAGATGCGTTAAATATATGTTTTTATGTTTTTATACAGATGGCTCGTTACCGTGGGCCTGACGGGTTTCTTCGGTGTGGCTTATGGAGCTCTGGCCGGAGGAGGGACGCTTATAGTGGCCTTTTGTGTTAACAAAGTGGGTTCGAAATAAGTTTCAGGAAACTGCACCAGCACAACTCTGATTACGATGAGTGTGTGTGATTTTCAAAACAAAATAACAAGAATTAGTGTGCATTTCCTTATTCGTACATTTTATCATCAAATGTTAAAATGTTCAATTTGTGTTATAGGAGTTAAAAACAGAAGTCTACACATCCTGGTAATTTTGTCTCAACTAAATTTAATTTAATAAATTTCACAAGTATTTCCTTATTAATGTTGAGTTGATTGTTAATGACATGATTATAATTTTGAAGATGTAACTATATATTACCATAAATTCTCGATACAATAGTATAGTTAACTTTGATGAATATTTCCTTACTAGATTTTAATACTAATTATCTGTCATTTACCATCGTTGAATTGCTTTGCAATAAAGTATGTAACATTGCACTGTAACTGTCCAAGATCGAAGAAAGGAAACAAACACACAAATCATAAAAGTGATACAAAAGTCGGTAACATTAAAACAAGAGAGAAAATAATCTAGAAATAAAATTTGAAAAAGCCTATTTTTTGATATACTGTGTAGGTCTGGTAATGTTTGAGTATGGAGTATGTTCACTGGTAATATCCAACTCCTTAAATAACTTTTTTTTACGTAATAAATAGACAATCACAGATGAAATAGTTCATTGCTCTAGTTGGCCCAGACCACAATCTAGAATACCAAAGCCAGTGCAAAGGTGTGTGCTCAAATGAATGATGCGTCATTTTGAAACTACTATTTTATCCTTAATGCGACTCTCAACCTATCACTGATGGAATAGATGCGCCATCGGATCTGCGTCATTATTGATAAGCCGATCTTCAACTACAGAGTAAACACATACAAGCAAACAAGACCCCATTTACCTATTACTTCTAAATGAGATCTAGATTTCTTAGTCGTCATGCAATACTTGTGCAATTAATAGGACTTATTACGTTCAAAAGGTTTGTAGAGAAGTAGCCTAGTTATTAAGCGGATGCGAATGACGGATGTGCGGAATGTCTTCGCAAACATACGTATTTACTTACTATACCTTCCCCAGAGCTGAACGGCCTAACTTGTTTGCAATGTCATCTCGTGTGGATGTGATAACATTCCTGAATAGAAGTAATTGCTAATTACTCTATGTGACACTGTTTTATGTGTATGAATTTAGTATTTATAACATTATCAATTTCATTATTTATCATTTTTGTGTTTAAAGATTAAAGCAGTGTTAACATGGTGTTGCACTGAAGTCTGGCGGTCTATATGGAAAGTCCGGTACCATGTTTGTACAAATATATAGTATGCCCTGCAAAAATCACAATTATTTCGGACGCGATTCTTTATTTTCAGCATACAATTTTGACAAAACAAGCGTTCATAAAAAATATAAATACATCATTAAAGCAAAAATATTCATTAAATGAAGGCCCACTCAGGGCAAGGAAAGCAAACTTAAGTGGAAGTACGTAGTTGTGTGCTTGATCAGTTGCTTAGGTTGTCGGAAACGAAGAGGGTGTACTACTTCATTGGATACAGTGTCCTTACACATCTTAATATTTCTGTTTATTCATGGTTGTCCAGCAGCTTTGTGATTTACCTGCAGTTTTACCAGATTGTAACATTGAAGCGATGAATTGTATTTTAAATTATAAATCATAATATCTGGATCTAGGCTTATCCGTGTTGCCTTCACGTATTTTACTTTTATTAAAATAAAGGGCTTCTTACCACGTAAGCATCAATTTCATTTGACAATACGAATACGTGCATTTGAAAAAAAGTATTATCTACTACAGAAGGAACAATTGCCACAATATGCCGATAGAGTTTTCTGAGCTACACAAGCCATTTTATTGGCAATTCGTTCTAGCACAATGAAAATACAAACAATGTACCATATTAACAACATTTATTGATACTGGTGTAGATAACAGTCTTTTAAAATTAAATTAAATTCACCCCTGACGGTATGTCAAGAAACATTGTTGATTTCTAACTTGCGAGGCCAAAAGCTGAAAAATATATGCAGCTTGTATCAATTGACAATTATTTGAAACTATAGAAGTAATAGTCCATCATTATCTAATTTGAAATCTGAACTGAAAGTTATCATCACTTCATATCAGAAAAACTTGAGGTTTTGCACATGATAAAAATACCCAGCTTCGACTGATGTTTAGACTCGTGACAACGAACGATATTCTTAAAACTTGTTGAAACACACATCACTCGGTCAAGATTTATGCTCGAAGAATTATCTTACATATGACTTAAGCTGAAGTGTGAGCGGTAAATACCCTCACATGAACACATATCCACTGAATTATCAAAATATGGTTGTCAGTGTATCATTTAAGTGAATATCGTGATCCTACGTTTAACAGATTTAATATGTATGTTTTTTTTATATTTTATGGTTTATTTCTTGATATAGAGAGTTGATGACACCTTTAATTATCGCTGACTACATTTGCGGTTCTTTGAAAGGTCCGTCTGAGTTTAGGTGATACTTTAAGTAATGAGATATGTTACCAAGAAACTAAACATCTATAATGAATTGTCTGATGACACTCTAACATTCTATAGTGTAGCTTGTTAAAATGTCAGCAATGGATCATGCGGACCAAGTACCGTGTCCTTTTATCTTGAGATGAATACTTCAGATAGTTTTCAAACACCGAATGTAGGTCAAGTGGTCAAGTCCTAAATTATACCGATAGATAAAACATTCTAATAATTGAGTATTAAGCCATTGAATTTAATTTTATCTGACAAAAGTTGTCCATTTTTATTTATCAGCTACACAATAATGGGTCGTCTACCTGTTTCCTTGGTATTTACGTCAGCACACGACACATGTGGACCGGCAGATGTTTAACATGAAAAGAGGATGTAAAATGGGAGAAACTCACAATATGATTGTTTATCTGAACCAATGATACCAATTTGTCATTATGATTGTATTTACAAAGTCTATTGATAATTCATGTTTGTGAAGAGATTTCCATGAACGACAAATGCATGAAATAAAACTATAGAAGTTTCGCATGTGCGTGAAGTTGTAGTAAGACGTTGTTTTCTTTACTTGTCACATAAAATAACACCGTCCGATATATTATAATAAAATCTTAAATAAATATTATTGATTGAAAGTAATGTTGACGAATAATTATAGTATAATTTATAATAAAATAAATGTAAAGTCTTAGCAGATTAATGCTTTATGGATCCTTTTCTTAAATACGTTTCTGATTTCATTTGCTTATATACTGGGAATAATATGCAAATGAGCTTAGTAAAATAATATGAATATTGTGATAAACAAGTTATTTCAATAACCCTATGATCGGTGTATACCTATATCCGGTGAAATACTATTTTGAAGTGTTAAACAAGTTAATTACGTTGTATAGATTAAGTTCTTATATCTAATGTAAAGAAAAAAGTTTAAGAAATGCCATGGTTGACCAAATTATTATGTTTTAAGGCTTAAACTCTCAATATGTTAGAAACTAAATAACGCGACATCACAGTTCAGTTGTTCCAAAAACTGTAAACCACGTACGCAAATCCCATAATGCACTTACCACATTTGCATAAAGCTGCCTCGTTACCCAATACATTTCAATAAAAATGTCTTTCCTCAGATTGATAAGTAGAAAATAGGAAAAAATATTACGTTATTGTGTTGGTGGTTTATAGCTGCAGAAATCAAGTTAGAGCGTGACCAATTCAGTGTTAATTTTCTTCAATAGGTATTTCAAAACGACAGGATTACCAGAATAACTGAACAACAAAGTGATTTGACCCATATATTCAATGGGTCGCTTATTGTCAAATAAAGTCACTTATATCCATGTCTAATATCATATCATAATTGATCTTGGTTACGTTGTAATTCAAAACGAAAAAGCATGCAGAAATTGTGTGGAGTATACATGTGTGTATGACTTCTGATATGAATCTAGAATATAATATAGAATGAAATGACAACCTAGGTGTTAAGATGTTATTAATGCCCTTGTTCTGGCGCTACAGAAGAGGACGAACACGTCAGCTGCATGAAAAACTGCACGCTATTTAGTATATATTGCGCGCAGCGTCTCAACATCAATGACTGCATTAGCTGCAAAACGTGCACGAACAAAACTGAATCATTATCTGTCATTATCGAGTTTCGCTGTGCATGGTCGCTGGTCAATGAGATGTTCTATGAAATAGAACAAAGAGGATTTCAAAGTGTCTTCTCTTATTGAAATCATTTATGATGCACTGTTTGTTTACTTATTAATACAATTGAACAAATAGTTGTGTCTTATTAATAACGTGTGTTTAACGTATAGTATTATGATAAATATGATGGTAAATGTTACACGATTTCCAGACATGTTATGCACTTGCATGGTATCTACTTATCTAGCAAATTATATTTACTGTACACAAACCAGTTAAAAAATATGTACACTGTACACTGTACTGTCAGTTGTTTTGAGCAGTTTTTGCACTTCAAAAAATTATTTTGCACGTTTTATGAATAAATAGTGTATAACATATCCTGTCTAATAAACAAATGTTAATATTTGCTTAAAATATGTTGCATTTATTTATAATTTTACGTCTAATTATTAAATAATATGAAACGACAATTCTGATATGCGAAAAACATAATTTGGATCTGAAAATGTATGATTATATTTATGAATGTGTCTTCTTAACCGGTTATACGTTCATTCAGTGTTTAAGCATTTATCACATTTATAGTAATTCGCAGTATATGAAGTTTAAAAGTGCTTACTGATAAACAAGTCATATGATAACGAGTTATTTGAACACAGTTTCAATATCACAACTTATTCTTGGACAAACGTTCAAATAGAAAATTTAATGTATTTCAGGTGCACAATTCATCATTTTATTTTATTTCAGTGACAATTTAAATCAACAAAATTAATACCAATACAAAACAATCTTCTAATACCCAAAATACCTAAAAGCAACCAAAAATATATGCAGTATGTAGTTCGGTATTTTTATACATCTCGATCCTCATTATAGTAATGCATTTGGCGACAGCGAATCGGCAATTCTTAAGCATTTTCTGCAATATATCACCAAACTTTAAGCACGTTAAGATATATATTCAATTGGGGTAAATTCTGGACCATCGTTCCGGGTCCAATTAGTCTCATGTGTTTTGTTTTGTGGTGTACACCACAATCTGAATAAACAACAAATAAACCTAACTGAACGGATCCGCCCATTCAATACCGAAATGTCCTCAAACATAGGAAATTTGTATCGGCAACCCGAAAGCAATACTCTGTCGCTTTCATCAGAAGATTTAATCTTCAGACTTAGTTTAAAAAGTACATGTTTGCTAACGCCATTTTGATTTTTTTTTGTACCCGGAAGTTTTCAGATAACGATACCTACATAACCCTTATACAATGTCATTCTATATTTACCGCCGCATTTCGGTGAGGAACTTTAGTGGGGATCCTAATAATAAACACACGGTTTACGGTTATATTCTTTATTAAGTTCACGAATGTATCTTGTGATTTTTGAATGGATTTGGAATTACTTTGTGAATATGGAAAAAAAGGACCGGGCTTTCATTATATTCGTGTAAATATTATTTTATATAATTGTAATGAATAACATAATATATACATGATTTAATCGGATTCGTATTCAAAATAGATTATAATACATAAACAAGACTTGGGAATATTTTCTTTTTTCATTTTTTAAACAGATGCGTCGTTGCAGTGGCATTGATCCTGATGTTTTTCCTCGGTCTGGCTGCTGCAACTATGGCCGGAGGAGGGACGCTGATAGTGATTAATGTAATTATAAATAAATATATGTAAATAAGCTCCACGGGTTTTCAAATGAACAAATCACCCTACGATGAATGTGTGTGTTTTCAAAACAAACACAAAACACGAATTAATGTGGACTTTGTTATTCTTACTTTTTAAAATAAAGTATTTATATATTCAATATTATGTTTGTGTTATGGGAGGAAAAAACAAATAGTGTATACATCCAGGTACTTTTGAGTCTGAACTAAATTTTATTTGATCAATTAAAAAAAATAATCCCTTATAAATGTTTAGTGAATTATAAATGTTTTATAACACGACATTGTTTGCAATTTGGAATATATAATTACTACAATTGTTAAGATTTAATGATAGACTACCTTAAGTTCTCGATAAAATAGTTGTTAACTGCGCTGAATATTTTCTCACTTGATATGAATATCATTTATGTATCATTTTGCTTCTGTGTTTGGTTTGCAATTAATTCGGTAAAAATGTGTGTTTATCTTCCAATTGATGGCAGTAAGGAAAAACAAAAAATACATAAACCATAAACGTAATTTGAAAGTGGGTCATACCATAACAAGATCAGAAATAATCTAGAAAAAGTATAAAGAACGCATTGTTTGATATGTTTTGAAGATCTGGCAATGTTTCAATACATTGTCATATGGAGTGTGTTCACTGGTAAAATACAACTCCTTAAAGCACCTATGAAATACTGTCTTTGTGGTTCTAGAGTATGTGCTTGGCCACCTAGAGCAATACACTATTTTATCTGTGGTTGTATGCTCAAATGTATGATAAGCCATTTTAAAACAACTCAGTTATCATTAATGTGACTCTCAACCTATAACGGATGATATAGATGCTCCATTGGATCTGCTCCAATATTTATAAACCGATCTCCAAATACAGAGTAAACACATACACGAAAACGAGAACTCTTTTAACTATTACTTCTTTTAGAGGCATTGACAGTGGATCTAAATTTATGAGTCGTCAGGCAGCAGTTGGGTTAGGAGTAAGCATTATTCAGTTCAAAAGTTATGCGCAGAATTTAAATAGATATAAAGCGGATTAGTCGTAGCAAGCAAAATGGGTGGAGCGCCTTCGCAAACATATGTAATTTACACACTATACCATTCCCAGAGATAAGCGGTCTAACTGTGTTGCAATGTCATCTGATGTTGATGTAATTACATTCATGTCATGAGTTTGACTAGCAGTAGTTTCTAATTACTCGCTTTGAAACGAATTTATGTTCATGACTTTAGTTTAATAACGGTATCAAATGCGTTATTTTGCCTTGTTGGCTGCATTTTTGTGTTATTTTTGAAAATAATAACGATTGCAAGATTAAAGCAGTGTTCACTGGGCGCTTCACTGAGGTGGGGCTGTTTATATGAAAAACCAGGTACCATATTTGTATTAATAAAGAACGCCTGACAAAAATCACTCATCATATAAATGTGTGTATGTATTTAACAGTAAATGGACTTGAATCGACAACAATAATAATTGTTACAAACTTTAACATACTTTAAAAGGTATGTTAACACGTCTGTACAATAGCAGATGTTTAGTAGTTCTTGAGCTTGCTGTTTAATAGATCATTACGTGTGTATTTGTGGTCATGGTCTTCAATAAGATGGTATTCGCATTTTAACAAATATACGGTTAGTTTCAACCAACTTCACTAAAATGACAGAACAACATTCATGCCCAATACACTTCAATGTAAGATACTTGCTATGATTTATGTTTCATTATATTTATGAATTTTAGTTATCAACACTGATTATCAATGAAATGTTATTTATGCGTCTTGTCTCTGTATAATTCTTATGTCTGTTTGAAGATAGTAACTATAAATTACCACAGTGTCTTTTCTTCATTTTAAAAAGACTGTATCTAGATATAGTGTGAACATACAATTTACATCTTACTTTCACTGACAGAAAATCACTGTATGAGAATATCGAGACATGAATTTCTCTGGTGGGAAAGTGCTTTAATTATCAAATAATATTACTTATTCCATAATAATATCATTTATTAAATTAAAATGTGAATCGTATATCACATTAGCTGAGAAAGGTCACGGTCTCCGTTTATACTTTGGTTTATAGTTGTAAATATGCTGGTTTTGTCAATATTTGGGGCATATAACTATATAAAAAAGCTGATAAAGAGAATTTCTTACCTTGTAAAAAGACAGGTGTAAATTCTAATATTATTATAAGCATAAAGCAGAGATCGGGATCAACATGTCCTGAAGAATTGTCCTGAAGAATTGTGTTGTTAAATTTCAGCAATTTCCAACTTTGGTAAAAGAGGTGTGATCAGTCAACTCATTAGAATTTAAACGTCTTATGCACGGACCAATGTTTGCCGATGTTGAAATTTCTTAAATTATATAAACGATACAATCATAGAAAGCAATTGGAAATTTAAACAAAATCAAGCGCAAATTTAGCGACGTCATTTTAAATGACGTTTCTCATAATTAGGCTTTCAGAATTAGTACCAAAAGTCTCAGAACACACCTCATATGTCAATTTATTTGAAAAACACATGCACCATTGTATAAAAGTATTAGGTCATAAGTTTACAAATATGTTTTGTTATAAGATTGAATTGTTTGTTTAGGCGTATGAAACTCATGCAGTGTAAACGTTTGGGTGCAACGCACCATTTCCAAAACAAATGTAGGTACTTAAACGAAACGTCAAAAAAAGATGCCTCAAATGCATGGGTTCAAGGTCCCAGTAACTTAAAATAAAAGACTAGAAGATTAATACAAAAATACAGCGTGACCGCTTAGTGACGAGGTAAATATGTACAATCTTAAAGTATTTACATAACGTTATTTGGGTTAAATATACACAGCAATGAGGTCAGTGTTAAAACTTTTTATCTGATATTTATTGCTATGTCATACCATATACTGCAATATAAATGTCCAGTTAATCCTATCATAAAATCCCAAATCGTTCGCGTTCTTATGAAATTGAGTACATACTTTAATGAACATACGTAATGAAACGACAGCTCAAGTCAACTTTTACCGTAATGCTCTTAAAATATTTGACAAATCCTTTTTACGCACGCTACGAAGGTAGATGGAGACGGTAAAGTGTATATATTGCGTATATTGTTCATAATGCCATCATAAATATGCGCACGAGCTGTTGTTTTGTCATTGATTATTGGCAAACTGAATCGGTTACCGGTATGTTTAAATAATCATACCGCTTTGTTATTTATTCAAAGCTGTTTTAGATATCGTAGTGGCGATTCAATTATTATTTCATCTATTGAGAGCATTTGAATAGAATTTAAAATATCAAAACTTAAAGTTAAATCATACTGCAGATGTTAACGTATTCACACGAGAAAAATAAGTTAGTATAATACATTAACTCGTAAATTAAATATTGATTATTATGTATGGGAAAGCCATAAAAAGGGCTGGTTTATTAAATGACCTGTATATGTCATGACAAAGGACTATTTATCCCGCCATGAGTGTCGCAAATAAGTCCCCGATGAGTAAAGTAGATCTCGCTTTATTTTAGCCTTTATAGAGCTGTCACTCGAACACCAATAACGTACTGTTTTTGTTTTGCATTTCGTCATATCATGTTTATCGTTTCATGTTTAAATTGAACGGGTGTGCGTGTTTTATTTTTTTTGCATCCTCGTTTCCAAATATCATTTGGTTCGGCTTAGTATGAACAATAGCAATTAAGAACAAGACCAATATGGGAAAAAGATAATACACGCATACATACGCATGCCAAGTAGAAAAAATAAACGTGATGTTTGAAAATTGTATTGCCGCTGGATTCGGCAAAGAAATGTTGCATCGAATATTGAGAGTCGCTGGTCATTACCGAGTGCCGTTTGTCTTGGTCGAATGTTGTTTGTCATTTTCGAATGAAGGCGTTGCATATTGTTCTACATGTTTCCCATCGTTAATGATTGCCGTTTTTTGTGTTGCTATGGCGTTTGTGTTATCGTGTGTCGCGTTGATTGACGCGTGTCGATCTCAAACGACAATGGGTTACATTCATCGCATATATCGAATATCGCGGTTAGCAACCTTGCTATTGGACATTAATTTGTTTTCGACTATTACCGTGTAAAAGTGTAAATAATTGCATATTTGATATATCAGATTCAAATACGAAAACGCTTGATAATTGATTGGTGTTAGTAAATTGAATCTGACAGTGAGATGCAGTTTACCATGGTGGGAGACCTCAATGCTGAGTAGTAGGCATACACAACTTTCGGATGTATGGCTTGCAGGTATTACCGTTTACTGTTGGCCTTACACTCCACACGTAGTTATTATTTTGTTTCAATTAGGTTTTCGATTTGACGGCCAAATCATTACGGGCTATGTTTTAAGATTACTACCCATTTATGCAGTTAGTTCGAAATTTATGCTAAATTAAAAACCTTTCATCATTCCTAAAATGATTTACTTTTTAAGGCTTTAAAGGGCATGAACAACGTACGAAGACTTAACACCATAGTAGACTACAACACGTTTAATTAATACTTTTAAAGAGCAAAACCTATGCTATGCAAATCAAATGCATGTTGTATCTTAAAAAATCACCGTGGAAATTCCACACATGCTTATCAATGGTCGTTTCCAGGAGAGAATTTCATGTGAATAGTGAATCGGAAATTCCTTCACATATCGAGGTTGTTTCGATAAATAAGCAATAAAAAAAACATTTTTTAAATGGCATGGGATAAGGCAATAATTAAAATAAAATCCCTATCAGGACCGACCAAAGAAAATCGACGGAACCCAAACTATCTTTTTAGGATTTGTTTTCACGAATTATCGATTCCGAAACGTATTGTGCTTGCCAAATTGGGTAATTTCTTGAAGATTGTTATGTCACTTTACTTCGTAGCGTCACACATAAAATATGTATATATTATTATATGGAGAAAGTGTGCCTTTAGGGGTTATTGGAACACTTAGTGAGTTATTTGAACGAGGGCTTAAGCCCTAGTGCAAATAAAAACCAAGTGTGCCAATAACCACTAAAGGCACACTTTCTCCATATAATGACCTGTTTATTGCATATGTTCATCATATACATATCAACCTATTTGTTCCTTCACTAAAATATATAACCGAGCCAGCTTTCCGTTCTTTTATTTTCATTCAATTGATTACGCAATTTATGACGTATCTTTATTGTATGACGTTATTTCTGTGACGAAACACACCGGTTTAAGCTTGATTCTCTGGATTTAAACGGCAAGAATTCGGAATATGTGATAAATCAATTTTAACAGTAAAATACGTATTTCGGATTGTGTGTTTTTAATGTATAATTGGAAATTTCAAGAGGAATTTTAGAAATCACTCCGGCTTTTCAGTTTTTTGAGGAGGCCAACTTGTGTTTTTTAGTATTTGTGACAATGTGAATTATCTGCTCAAAACAATATGGATTTATAATTTTATGACCACCACGTAAGTTTATATTTTGATATTATGATATAAAATAAAGTTAGACATTAAATAAATGCTTTCGAGACAACTTTTAAACTTGTGAATGTCCCATATTGTCTGTTTCTTTGTGTTCTCGTTTTTTTGTTCATTGACAAATTCATATGTATCATGTGTTGCTAAATTATCTCGATTATTTTCAATGATGCTGTCTTAATCTAGTAAACGATTTGATAGCGATTCCAAAACCCGTTAAGACGCCATTTTGTTTTGAAGCTCCGGTCGCCAATTACGTACCGTCAACGCGTGCCGACGATCCGCAGTTACTGGAAAACAGGTGCGAGATAACCGGAATTTTTCAAAAAACCGATATTGGCACAGTGTGCCAATAAACGGTTATTTGCACACTTGCTCAATACCGAGATTTTCACGAGTTATTCGCGAAAAAAAAACGGTCAATTTTGTTACTTAATATAGTAACATATGCAATAATATTTTTTTTTCAATGAACTATTATTAAGTTCATGTGTGTGTTTAACTATAAACAGACAGACAAAATTATTATGTTTTTACTTAATGCAAGTTAAATTATTTGTGTCGGTAATGATGTGTTGTACTTGAAAACGTGGTTTTATGACACTTTCCAGAGTTATTGAAAGTGCAATGTTATTTGCTTTGTGGATTCTGTTTCGCTTTCGAAAATATGAATCTGTCCACAAGATTGTAGACTAAGTTAGTATAGTATAACGACCAACAAATAAACACTTATCTTATCTTACAGTAGTCATTTATTACTTCCAGGCCATGCTTAATGATAGCCATAAAGAACGGGATGTGATCTCACCATATTCATTTATATCATGAACAAATCGCATAGCGGTCTTGTGTCAGAACGCCTTGTTTAGAAGAATTGCCCATTATAATAAAATAATGTTGATAACGTCTTCGCAAATTGCTAATCGTGAATATTATCAAGTACCTCAAGAGACTAATCGTGACAAAATTTACAAGCAATAATGTGGTCTCTTGATTGCGACGACCGCAGTGCTTTTTTCCGGTATGATAAGTTGATAACATTGTTTATTCAATTTGTAAACTATACTGATATCAAATTATGCAATTGTGCAAAGCTTTATAATGATTACATTCAAGTCACAATTTAAATGTCCATTAAATACAAATCTTGAGCATTCATAGGTATCTGAACCAAACGTTACTACAGTACATACAATTTTAATATCATGCTATACGTGACGTACTCAACATGCATGCAAAACCTGTATGACATTGAACAGTCCGTTTACTGGAATGGAAGAAAAGATCATCATTAATCAAGGATTATGAAAAAGTCAATGAAAAACTAAAAACGAAACACAATAAGTGACGAAACACATTATGTGAAGAAGCATCATTAAGTTGCTGACATATTGTTGTAAATCACTACATTCACTGCACACTTCTCCAAACAGGATTCTATTAACATTTACAATGTTCAGGAAATAAACCAATGAATTGCAATATTTTCTTAACGATTTCATGTTGTATAAAATTACGTTTACCTGACATTATATATGTTGAATGTCATTAATGTGATCGATGTACGTTGGCATTTCATCCGGTGAGTGATATAGTACACCTGATATTCTGCTCTGTTAGAGGACGTATGTATTTAAATAAAACAACAAGTTGTCTCTTTAAATTAAACATTAAAAAGTTTTTGATAAAACAAATAACAATTAATAAACACAGTATGATACAGAAATAACTGCACCATGCAGTATTTGAACAAATATTCAAATCGCATTATAATCGTTATTATTACCGTTCACAAGACACACTTTTCCATTGCTAAATGACACGAAACTCAACACATTGCTATTACCATATGGTTGTCTTTTATGTAATAAAACTGAAAACTGCATTTACAAAATAGGATAAAACAGTCAGCACATCGCGTAACATAAATGGATGAACACACATGTCACCGACTAAAACGGTACATGTATTTGAGGTCTAAATCCATTTAAATACATCCCGAACATATATTTCAAAATTTATCAAAAGAAAACAAGTGTAAGTAGCATTTTCTTGATTCAAAGGTTATAACAATAAACGTGATTGTGAATTTAATTTAATTACTATTTGATAACTCCACATTAACCAAATCAAACAAATACAATAATTATTCATACACAACAGCATACAATAAGAATTCGTCATGATCGTCATGCATTTAAAAAAAAAAACTGTAATGCATGGTATGGTATATACCTTTTAAATTAATAAACCACTCGAATGACCATACTCAAACTTTCGTCAAACTACAGCACAATAGTTTATTTTATAGTGATTTGAAAAATATGGAAATAACAATATAAAGAAGTGAAACTCCAGCTGCTGGAGCAGTATTGAAACCTTATTACAAACAATTAGTTGGTCCTTTATTTATGGCAAGTGACCGATTGCCGAAACAGTACAAAACAGCACAATACAGCACAATACAAAACAACATAAACACAAATAAGAATAAAGCTGGGGTCACCGCCTTGGAACGGTCAATGCAACGCATTGGGGGTTTAAACCTGGTTATAGAGCGCTCAACCTCACACTTGGCCCAGCAATATTCATAATACATTTAAGTGTAAATAAAATTTAACGTCATAGCATTGTAACTCAAATTAAACAATAATAAAAGGGAATTAAAACGCATTCAATTTAATTACTATTTAATTACTCAATTGCATTGAAGATACAAGAGTAACAGAGTTACAACTTTTTGACGAACGATCAAATAAAACTATTAACAATTGTCAACTACATTCCTTCTTTATAGAAAAAGATTTGAGAATATAGCGTCACGGAGTTAATATNATTTAGTTTTAGTGCAGATTCGTTCATACGACACAAAGACACAATTTTGTTTCCTTACAAATACGAGTAAAAGTGTCGGCATCGGCTTTAACCAGCGCTAACTTGTCTTTGCTGCATTTTATGAAATTCGTCTTCAAAGTATAATTTTAATTGCCTATTTTGAGTCATCGTAACATAATTTAATCAATATATTAAAATTGAACACATGTAAAAATCGTACAGTCCCGCTTTAAGGTATCAACTAATGCATATCGATTTAGCTATCATCAGCCAATTGTATAAACACTGGTTAAAAATTACCACGGTAAAACAATGACCACGGTTATTATCGCGGTTAAGTTAACACGCAGTAAATCCGTTTGTATATAAACTTTTTACCGCGCGTTAACTTAACCGTGAAAATAAACAAATTAACCACGGTAATTATTACCGCAAGGTTCTCGCGAATGACGTCATTTTCGCGCAGACGATCATAACAAACATGGCGGAAGAAGCCATCATCGCAAAGCGCACCAAGTCTAACATGTATAAAGCTAGAGAAGTAGAAATGATGATAGATTTTATGAAGGAGAATGCCTGCACCATGCGCAGTAGTCATGCTTCCGCTGGTCCGGACGCCGCCCGCAGGGTCAACCAATTGTGGTTGTCGTTGGTGCATAGTGTGAATGCTTGCGGTAGCGGTCCTCGGGCGTTAAAGCAAGTGAAAGAAAAATGGCGAAATATTGTACGTTTTATAATTTTAGCACTTGTTCAATCAAATTTACATCTGAAATATTTTATATGAAACCGTATAATAGCAACTGAATTTTATTTATATCCCAAAGTCATTTGATTTATCGTTGATTACTTTTTCTTTACTGTACCTGTTAACTGTACTGTACTGTCTGTAGATGAAAAACGCAAAGACTGAAGTCTGCATGCGACAGTTGGACAGAGCGGCGACAGGCCCCCCTCTACCGGAGATGAGCCAGACCTCGCAGGCCGTGGCTGGACGTTTTGACCAAAGCTCGTCCTTCCACGGCATCTGCGAGGATGCAGATACGGCCATCAAGGTAAACAGTCTAGTTAACATCGACACTGATGCAAATTGTTACCTTGCAGTGTAGTGTAATATATGACACCAACTTTGTATTTTTTCCAACATAACATGGTCACATCGTTATTTTCAGATCCTCAGAGTGCAGGGCAGATGCTCTATGATGTGCTGGCTGATTTGCCCAGCCCATTGAGGAGACTACCATTGTCCATGGGGATCGAGGATTTAAGCGGAGAAAGTCCGATGGAGTCTAGCTGCCGTGCAACGGAGACAGCCCCGAGACCGATTCAATCGGCAAAGACTGTATCTACATCGCTCGTCTCCGTTGCTGGTTATAAATTTAGTGTTGTAATCCAATTTCCTTTTTATTGTCACCTAAGTTCCTGTCACTAGTGAATAATGGTACATCGTTTGGTAATTTAAGAGCACTAGATATATTTCATCAAATAAACAATGCATAATCCGTTGAACATTTAATGTAAGCAATTTCCTAATACCAAAATTTCCATGTTTCATTCTGACTTACGACACACCAATGACGCTATTTTTATTTTACACTTAATGAACTGTAGTATCATGGTTTCGTCCACTTTCCCAGACGGTAGTCAATATTTCAATAAAACATATATTTTTGTTTTATTAACGTCGTGTTATCTTTTCTAAGGTTTTAGCTTATTATCCACTTCATGTTATTCTGTACTGTATTATTTGTGTTTTTATTTCAAAAAAATGTTGTATGGTGTAAAATATAAACTATCCTAACGTAATACTAACCCCATCACTCTTGCAAATGGAATCACCTGTCAACGTGTAGGCTATCGCACTGTGTGCAATATTCAATGAGGGTCCAAATGGGGGAATTCTCTCTTTTGCATCTGTGTTTGCTGGCTTTCCAGGCGAGACAACTGGAAAAACTGCGTCAGCTAGTTATGCCGAACAAACCAGCAGTACTATGATTTAGATTATATATTTTAAAGGAACGCGAATTATTCATCCAAATTATATCCAATCTTATAAAGCTGGAATGATAAATTGCATTGCTTTATGATATTACTCATTGACATTTTAATTCTTTATATTTAAATTCTTATATATTTTCATATAACAAAAATACACATGGGTAATTTAATTCTATTATTGAAGTTATAAGAATCAGTTTCCAATATTATATATCTACTGTAAAGCATGTATAAAACAAATAAAAACTTCAAAATATCACTTGCTTTAACAATGTTGACTCACTGAAACAAATAATATGATCTTAACATAATACATCTTTAACAGTGTTTTATAATGTATGTCAATCAGAGATTCAGGCAAGATGTGCATCAGCAGATACAGAACACCCAAGTTGCAGCAGTAACAAGAAAGAGCCTCAGACTAAGTATGTTTATAAGTATGTATATAACGATTCGTGGAACTAGTTTCATTTATATAAACTAAACATTCAACTTTAAACTATAAAATGGCAATGTCATATTCTTTAAATTGAAATTATTGACTAACAATGAAACGGACATACTGAACCAATAGAATCATATCATTGTTTAACAATAACCATTATAACTTAGCTGATGGCTTTCAATAATCAAAATCATTTAGAACAATGTTCAAAATTTTTGTAAGTAGTAAATAGAGTTAACCAATGAAAACAAAAATATTTAAACATATACAGGTCACTGAAAGAGATGAAGATGGAGTACTATGCCAAACAGAACAGCTTGGCAGACAAACAAGAAAAGTTCTATGCAAGAATAACAGTACTGACTGATATTCTCATATTTTTTTCCAAAAATGAGCGAGTACAAATGAGGTTATTACCTAAACATTGTTTCATTTTTTTTATATATGGAAATTGAAATAAGACATTTTGTTCTATTGTTGAATGGGTGTTCTAATGCTGTATAACCCACATAAACAAACAAGGAACCTAACTATTTGTGTATGTCTCAGAGATATACTAGCACAAATATCATGAGAACATTTATATTTAATCTGTTAATTTCCTAAGTAAATTTATTTGCGACAATGGTATCTCTAACTCTTCTCCCATCCGTTACAGCCTGAAACATATCTCCCTGGGCAACCTCTTCTAAGGGTTCCGGATCCACTGCTGGTTTCCCCCACATCAACCGCAGATTATGAAGAACAGCACAGGCAACGATGATGCGGGTGACCTTGGCAGGCTTCATTCTAATCTGTTATAGATAAATAAAAAGAAATTTGAGGAATAACATTGAAAAATAATGTTACATCAAAAGTTTTTGTTAATAGTAACAACTTTTTATTTTGTTGAAGTTGAATTTAAGAACTGAAGTGTGTCTATGGTATGCACAAATTATGTTAATTTATTTATAACTTTTTTTCCAACTCTTAGACTTGGTATGCCTAGAAATATATAATGATGTCAATTTCCATTAACCGTCTTTGTTGATTAAATACATTTTATTTTATAATCTTTAATAAATTTTATCATTAATAATATAAACAATTTCCTTACATACCTCACCATGAAGGACATAAAAGGTTCTCTTTCAAACCCCGAAGGCCCTTTCAATACTGTTTCTTGTGCCTATGTGAGCAGTATTGTACTTTTCCTGAGCTTCTGACTCTGTGAAAACAGTAATATGTTTATAGTTTAAATACTGAACTATTTTATTGAAAAAGTGTTAGTATTTAGAGAATCAAGGAATATATTTTTCATATATGTGTTGATTATATGCTTAGCATACATGAAAGTGGTTTTTGTGTGTTACGTTTTGTTTGGCAGTTTATGAAAAAAAGCACTTGTCAGTTGTCATTATAATATTTCACTAGATCTAGTTAAAACTATTTCTTCAATACAAATTCATGACATTGACTTGTTGTTTTCACCTGGCCGAAGGAACGGTGTCAGCAGGAAAGGCCTGCAAGGGTATCCACTATCTCCTAAAAGATATCCACGTTCAGGATCTGAAAGAATATAACACCTCATTGTACATAGTTACTATAATAGTTAATTAAAAAATCCAAAACCATTAAAAGAAACATGGCAATTTTCAACCAAAATAAGATGTGTGTTTTTCTGGAAACAAGTTATAAATATGTAAAGCAGTATTATTTAACATTAACATTATTTTGATAACTTGTAACCATGAACATGTCTCAAAATAGACAAAAAAAAATGTCAAATAATGTAAACTTGACCTTGGAGATAAACACCGATTGTTTTTATAGTAATCAACATAATCAGCATAGAGGATTACATAAATTGCAACAGGAGATTTAAAAGTGCAACCTTGATGGTGATCGGCCATATGCTGTCCAAGGTTGGACATTCGGAATATGTGGGCATCGTGACCACATCCAGCCAGGCCAACATGCTTTCACACTTGTAAACATCCCTGTGAATAACAATTCAGTATATTAATAAACGTTAAAGAGAAATTCACATTCAAGCATGAAAGGTATGAAACATGATCCATTTTATGGCAGAGCATTCCAGTCCAAAATGCCATAACAGTAGAATGAACATGTCATAATACCATTAACTTGAGGCACAAAGAAATTTGACTTCTCCTTATACTTATGTAGGTCCTTAGTTCTCTTGAAATGATCATTTATATATGAAGGTGATTTCTCATTATAAATCTTGTGAACATGATTCAGTCTTAGTTGCCTACATCTCTAGTTAATATTTAACAATCCTAACTGTTCAAAGTCTGGAGCACAAAGTAGGTGCCTACAGTCATAATTATTAATAAGTCTAACATTCTTATTTTGAAATTTGCTTTCAACCCTTTGGTTAGTCCACAATACCAGGATGAACTAGCATAATCAAGGTGAAATTGCACTAATGAATAACAGAGTGTCTTTTAAGTGGTTCAACAAAATACATTCCAGAAAATTCACTGTGGAAAATGGCACCTAGATACTTGACAGAATTATGATATTGGATTCAAAATAACAAATTCAACTTGCCAAAAAGTGTTACATGTGAAATATTTCAAATTCCAATCTAGCATTATCATTAGCAATCAACAAACCAGTTTTGAAATACCCCACTGGTGCCTCCTTTAGCGATTTTGACTCAGCAGCTTATATACATGTATGGTCTACGTGTACCGAGGAACACATGTGTCAAGATTGCTGTGATGTCATTACAGACTACTACGTCAGTACTGAGTAAACTGAATTCAGTTAGCGTGTACTCTCATGGGTGGATTACTGAATGGAAGTTGCAGATTATAGAAAAAAAAATTGGATATGGCAAAATAGATGCGCGCATTAATAATATGTTATGCATTTATAGTGCTGTATTTATATCATCTCTCATCTGCAAATACAATGAAATATAATTGCGTGTGCTTGAAATAGTGATAAAGTAGTGAAATTACATGTTAATCACTGCGAATTAAACAAGTTGCACAAACTGTTTTTCTTTAAGAGTTAATGTTTAAGATAGAAACCGGACTAAAGTGATGAAGATACGTACAGTACTGTAATGTTACAGTACCGGATTACAGTGATCTACATGGGAATTTGAGAGGCCAGAACATGAAGAGGGGACTTACCTTTGTGGTCACACGTTGTCTGGACGTTGAGTTTATAAAACCCTTTCCGATTTACAAAGGAAGTCTCATCTGGACCACCGGGGGAAATTATACGAACGTGTGTGCCGTCGATACAGCCTATGACGCCCGGAAACCCTCTCATTTCGAAGAAACCCGTCATCACTCGTCGTCTGTCCGCGTCAGTCACGGGAAACCTAATGACCATATCCTTCAGTACAAACAAGCTGTTCGTCACGTCGGTCACAACTCGGGACACAGTTGCTATATCCACGCCGAAAGTGTCTCCTATGATCTGGAGAATGGCCCCGGAAGCGAGAAACCTCAAAGGCAACATGATCCGTTGTCGAATGGTAATTGCCTGGTTTCGTCGCGTCGGTCTTCGTAATGTAGGCTCCAACAGTCCCACAAGTCGGTCAATGTTGTCCGTCGAAAACATATACCTTCGGCGCACTTCGTCTTCAATTAAGTCCGTCTCCTGTCTGTCAACTCGTCGAAAAAGTCGAGGTCTACGATGTCTGACCATTTGAACGTCCGCCATGTTTGTTGTGGTTAAAATGCAGTTACCCAGCTAGCATAGGTGGGTAAAAAGTTACCGCGTTAAGTGCGTGGTTATTGTTTTTGTAAATTGTTTATACAAATGGTTTAACCATGGTAAGCGGTCTGGTTACCGCGATAACGTGATTAACGTGCGGTTAACATGTTTACACAATTGGCTGCAGGTAGATACATAATCAGTGTGCAATCTTATCAATAATGATGTTGATAATACTGCCTTTGTACTTACATATAAATAGTACTCTAAGGTTAAGCCAGTAGTACAATACTGCTTACTTAATATTATATTTGATTAGATATAAATACACATTTCTGATCGACTATATGTCTTGTATTCATAGTCAATTAAATATATAAACAATGTATGTGTTTGTGAAACACTATGTCCCATTTTGAGCGATTTTGACCCATATATTTGACCTTTAACCTGAAGGATGACATTGACCTTGAACTTTCACCACTCAAAATGTGCAGTTTCATGAGATACACATGCATACCAAATATCAAATTGCTATCTTCAATATTGCAAAAGTTATGGCCAATGTTAAAGTTTGTGCAAACAAACCAACAAACTAACAAACAAACAGACAGGGCAAAACAATATGTCCCCAAGTATAGACTGGGGGACATAAACATTAGAATAAAAATAATGCTACCCGTTATATTTTTAAACGCATACTACAGTTAATGAATTGTGTACGTGAAACGAAGTATTCATGTGCGTCTTTTCACAACATATAATTTGCTTTTATCTTATGAAAATTTACCGATTTATAGAGAATATTATGTGAGTTTTGGATAAAGATCAAGTTTATCATGCGAGGCTTACAACCATGGCAGCACGAGGCTTGCCGTTTGTGGTCATAAGCAATAAATAAAGGGCAATACATTAACGAAATTTCTCTCCTGATGCTGCAGCTGATGTGTCACTTTGTCGTAATTTGAATGCTCCAGTTGTTACTCCAGTTGCGTGCGTGCGTGCTTGAGTGCTTGCGTGCGTGTGTGTGCATTTATTTGTATATAAACACAAACATCAATGTTTCATTTAATGGCAACGGTACAATCAAGCAATTAAATCCTTGGTGCTTTATAGAAGCTGAGTAAGACCGTTTAGCAATCGTTCACTTGCCATAAATAAAGAATCTCGTGTTCAAGTAGAATTCCTCTACTGATTTTTCAGTTGAAAATTCACTTGTTTAAATTTAAACATCATTGATTAAATGCCATGTTTATAATGTATAACCACAATACAATTACGTATCATTTATGCAAATCTAAAGCACTTGGCACTAACGTGTGTTTAGACGATGTATATATACATGTTAGTATCGTGTACTTTCATGCAGCTAATTTAGTTAGTTAATTACTCGCGCACACGTTCACTTTCGGTTTTCCGATAACGAAATGATGCGGAAAACCTAATTAAATGCAGGATTAAAAGTGACTATGGTTCTCAGAAAATGTGCGGGAATAAAAATGCATGAGTAAACATTGAAGGTGAAGCTGTCTGAGGGGTTGTCAGAAAATAAGCGGGAACAGAACGTGAAGGAATGATGATCAAAAGTGAAAGTTTCTGAGTGGTTGTCATTAAATGAGCGGGAACAAAACATGCAGGAGTTAACAAAACAAATCGTTTAACAAACGCGCAACGCATCGATCTGATTATAGTTACAGATTGTGAACATATCACAAACAACAATGTGTTGGTTAAATAGAAACACAACTTCGAAAGTAGAAGGCACTTCATATGTATCACGCGATGTTTCTAAATGTTGAACTATCTTGAAAATGTATACAAGCAAACACAACAACAACGGAAATGCTTTCGCGCATTATTAGTATGCAAACTGTGCAAATATTCTTTAAACAGTAAGTTATCAAATTTGTCTTACATATGTGTAAGAAGCCCTAGTCGAAATTCTGTTTATAAATGATGATGACTTAAAATTGCATTCAGTATAAAAAAAAACGAGAGAAAATTGCGAATTTGATCAATTAAAGCAATTATTTGTAAGCTTTTGAAAAATCTGCTGAAATTAAGAAAGTTATAGTCTCATTTATTTAACAGTAAGATCGCATTATGAAATGCTTTTACGCGGAATAACTTAAGTGTATTATTTGTTTCGCATCCATGTAATGATTGTATGATGGAATGTGTTACTCTATTAATGGATACGTTTTGATGGCAATGATGATTGATGTAATTTCGTTATAACTCAATCGTATGTGTTTTGAATTTAAGAATCAAACACAAAATACCTTTCAAATTGTTGTTGCAAAGTGTTGTTTTTTTACAGAAATTTAATGATTGTCAAGCACAAAATGAACCCGTGAGCATATAGATAGATAGATAGATAGATAGATAGATAGATAGATAGATGATAGATAGATAGATAGATAGATAGATAGATAGATAGATAGATAAATAGATAGATAGATCGATAGATATACTTTTATTTTCCTCCATTCATGAAGAGCATAACATATAATACAGATTATAAACAATTAAATACAATCGAGTATATACACATACAAGAGATCAAAATGAAGCAACTCAATACAGCCATTTGATTATTTACAAAGATAAGTAACATAACTAGAGTATATATATAAATAATTGTTAGGTCAATGACATGAATAAAGTCAATGATAATGATTTTAGTTCATAAATTCAATAATACAAGCACACAAGCACGCACGCGCGCACGCACACACGCATGCACGCACACACACGCACACACATACACCCACACACACGCACACACACACACACACAC
>VMBQ01000644.1:35414-67586 GCA_007657795.1 Dreissena rostriformis
GCCGCCCGCCCGCCCCCCCGCCCGCCCGACAACATCAATCTATAAGCCGAGATTTTTTCGAAAAAAATCCGGCTAAAAATTGTCAGCTTTTTGAACATCTTCATTAAACTGAATCAGTAAGGGATTATGATAAAGCGTACAATTTGAACTTATTACACATTCACAAATTTGAATATATCATATATTCAATATCTCGAAAAACACCTAGATATTTGATTCAATCGTAAAGGATCTCAAATATTTAAAGAATTCGAAACGTTTGATTTGAGATTAACCACTTATGACTGTCTAATGTCGGTAGGCAATATATTAATATAGACTCCAAAGAAAGACGAAACTTCTTTAAGATATTTAAGAATGCGTTATATTATCCTTGTAAAACTTAAAAGTAATGAAGTATTTGCAAAAAACAAAAATTCTCGTAGTCGTGTGCAGGTTTTCAACATTACTCCAACGTGACGAGAACTTTTCAAAGGTATTTAAAATTGTGTGGTTTCCATCTTGAAGATAAAACCTTTGGAATGTTCTTAACATATCAAAAGCACGCCACATGAATTGTTTTGTTTGTGAGTGTACTTTAATAATCAGATATCGGAAATTTATTTGTGCATATTATTACTACATTATAAATATAACTATAATATGTAATAAAAAATAAAAATCGAAATATTCTGATCTTAAAGCATTGCGATTAGGCATTAAAGCGCATATACGGTCCATCGAATGATTTATTGGCTATATTTGATCAGCCGCTCTATCATGTGTTTATGGCAAGTCTTGAACATGGGAAGTGGTCCATCTGTTTATACTTTCTGAGTTGATCATTTATGGACATTCTTTTCAATCGCTATATTGATAGTCTATGAAGTCGCTGAGTCATTCGAAATTATTGCTAGTATGACGTAGATTGCGTTGGCCCCTTTCTTCTCCTTCATGAATATTAATGTACTAGCATTATTGCACATGTAAGAGAACGGAATCGTACCGTTACAATTAATATATAACTGTACGGCTCTACATAAATATTATTAAATTGAATTGACTATAAAGATGCTATTTTAAATTAATCTATATATACCATGAACAACAGATTAATAATATGTTATTCTTTATGGGGTATAATATATCAGATTTCGGTGAAAGGAAGATTGCATTATTGTTTCAGAATGTCATGAACGGTTTTGCTGGTCGTAACTTCATTCATTAAAGATGTCTAAAATAATAGTGGGAGCTGATACAAATGCATTCGAAGTGCATATGGAGGTCTGATCAGAGCCGTGTGCATTACAGTGTTTTATGTGTGTGCATGCTTTCATACAACTTGTGATACGAAACATAATTACTTTATCTGTTATAGTGCTATATAACCGAAAATCACGCAACCAGTGTACATTTAAAATATTCTTTAAAGGAGTGCATTCATAAACTGACATCATGTGTTCGTATAATTGACGCACGTCCGGTCCCTGCTATCGACATTCAAAAGAAGAGGGAACTTGACAACTGCTTGGTTTTCCAGCTAGAAATAACTTTTTCTTATCCACATAATAGAAAATATTAATGTTGGGATCATTAACCAGATAACACACGTTTTCGGAAAACGAGTATTTTTAGAATTATTAATGCAACACCTTAGACTATTGCAAATACCACGCGATTATTGGGATTTGGTTTCACCAATCCCATGCAATCTGTTTTTATAAAAAGCAATGAATCGTTTGATAGCGGAATGTCTGTAAATGTTGGAAATGTGCCATTCAAAATATAATTTGGACATAATCCAAATCACGATGAGAATGCATGAATGTTACTTAAATGTGTATCCGTTATATGTCTGGATGCACACATATTCTCCGACACATATGAACGTAATTCACATAGGTGTGCGGTGTTTAGTTAGAAGTGCGGACTACCAAAACACCGGCATCTGATTCAAATGTGAGTATGGTCGACTCGGTGAGCGTAACCCAATTGAAACGCGAAAATCCCAAATAAAGATTGATCAGTTAAAGCCTATGTAGACACTGATTCTTTGGACGAATACAAAACAAAAAAAACATTTTTTTTTCTTTCAGTTAATGTGAATGCAACTATTAAAATAGTTTTTCAAGATTCTAAATGAACAATCATTCCATTTATATTCATTTTTTAATAATAAAATGTCGTAATTCACTATTTATTCAGCACCACGAACATGAACATGAACATTGTTTACTGTAGGAACTTTTAGGAAAATGTCTTTGTTTAATTTACATTATTTATTAGTCATGTGTTGACCTTCAGGGTAACACCCCTATCGATACGATTGCTTCAAGGTTTTTGCTAACGGTTTGCGTGTTCAGTTTCGAGGTATAATTGACGTACCTTTAATATGTCATGAACAATATGATGGTTGTATAATAATATTATCTGTAAGACATACGCTTATCAACATGCACTTATCATACTACGTCCTACAATTTTCAAGGCCCAGTATCTCTCCCTAGTTATTATCCCATTTAACATGTTTTATTTGTCATATTTCATTGTATAAGGCTGTTGCACGCACCTTTGAAAACTATTCTGCCAATAGTAAGCGATTATCTTAGACATTTTTATGAATATAGACTGAATAAGGCCATCTGAAAATAATTCGCTGGTCCACTTTTTTAACGGCAATTTTAAAATGCAAGACATATCTGATAATCGGCCAATGTACACACATGGTATTTAAACTGTTTAAAGGTCGATCAACGTATAACTAGTGGAATCGAGTGCATTGTCAATTGGTATAATGCCGTTACATTATTTATTGCTCGCTTCAATAATGAAAAAAAGCTGTTTTCAGCATGTAACCCGGTTCGTAGACAAATTATACGCATGGCACAAACCCAAAACGTGTCGGACGCGATGGCTTGCTTACAATAATGAATTTTAACAGCAAATGATTATAGGCTCACATCGCAAGACCTTTTCAATGCATAACAATTATGTAAAATACTGTATTAGGCTTGTCTGCACTAAGCGACCTTATTATAATAAAGTCAAGAACATCGAAATGGAAGTATTTTGCACATAACAGTGTAGTTGGGATTTCGGATATGTTACTTCTTCCCGTTATGTCTACGTAACTTTACATATATGTTTGCCACAAACCGAGGCAGTTGCAAAACTAATATATTTTAAATATGGATGGAGATATACCACGTATTTTAATAATAACGATTTAATAATGTTTTAGAATAATTATATTTTGCAACTTTAATAAATTGTTTAATGAAGTCAGTCAATAGTACTTGTGTATCTTACTCTATTTACATATTGCGGAAAAGTATATGTGGTTTAAATAACCACGTTTCAATTCAATACATTTAGAAATGTGTTTATAAGTTTGTTATACATCTTGCCATTGAATTGTCTGATTTGTTAAATTGTATTAAACAATTATGACATCATAGTTGATCATGAGTAATGTAACGTACGTCCACACTGATATCAAAATAACGTATCGGAAAGCTTAGTATCTGGGTGGAATCAGCGTAGGGGTATGATGTAAGTATTATCCATAACAGCAACCTTTCAATTTCGGTTTCCAATCGTTTAAGATGGATTTATATAATACAACTTAAGTGCCCTAGCTTTGGCGGTGACCACAGCTTTATTTTACTATGTGTGTATGCTTTTTCGTATTGTGTCGTACTGTTTTGTCAATTGGTCACTTGCCATAAATAAAGGACCACGCACGTGTGTATAATAGTAATGCAATACTGCTGGAGCAACTGGACTTTTATTTCTTTATACTGACATATTCTTGTCGGTTTGTCCGTTTAATGTTAGTAGCCACCTGACGATTATATAGCGGAATAGTTGGCATATAGTCAATCCTCATCAGTTTTATAAGCTAACGTATTATACACGAATATATTGGGAACTACACAACACAGAACAAGCTCATTCAATTAGAATGGTTCATCTTAAATCTGGATGGGCACCATAACACCTTTTGGCAAAGGCGGTGATTACCACAACAGCGAACAACATACCTTAAATCGTAGTGCGGTGTGAGTTTGACAATGTCATGATTGAAATATTATGCACAGGGGTCTTGGTTAAGTTTGTATGTGTATTGTTATGTTTATAAACATTACAGCTCGTTGTATTATTGCGTAATTTATACGTAAAGTAAGTGAAATGTGTATTTTATACTTTGATAAATGTGTGTTTAGACGATTTACTGTCGATTTGTTTTAATCAATGTATGAATAAATTCATTTATAATCGAATCAGCCCGCATGAGACCCATAGCCTGGTTTTTCAAGTTAATGTTATGAGTACATCATGTATGTATTGTGCTTTCATGCGGCTATTTTAGTAAGGTTATTGCATTTTGCGATAACAAAATCGTGCCTGAAACCTATACACCATTAAGTTCTGGATCGAAAGTGTAACTGTTTTCAGAAAATATGCGGGAACAAATAAATGCATGAATAAACATCGAAAGTGAAACTTTCTGTGCGGTTCTCAGAAAATAAGCGTGAACAAACAAATGCCTTAATAAACTAAACCAAACGAAAATGCTGGCAGCGCATCGTTCAAATTATAGAAACAGCTTGTGCTAATAGCACACACAAAGAAATATTGGTTTTTTGAAAAAAAGGACGGAGTAAAAGGCACATCCTATGTGTCACAGATGTCTCATATGGGTCTCAATAGCTATATTGATAGTTGAGTCTCTGAGTAATTTGAAATGTGTTGCTAGTAGCACGTACGTAGCTTGCGTGTGCCCACTTTCTGCCATAGGATACTTAAAAAGCATTTATTCTGTAGTCGTTCACCGATTGGAATTTAATTCACTGTACATAATTAATTATATGTCAAACATGAATGCTATTTTTAACAATCTCAAAGCAACCTTTCTAAAATATTCTGCCGCTTTAAGCCAACATTGTGCTTAATTACACCAACATGACTTTAAGAAAAAAAGCCATTATATTTGATTAACAAAACACTCATAGAAGTAAAAATGTCCCTGCATATGTCTGGTGGGATTTTAGTTCATTCCTGAGCACCAATTATAACACAGATTTTAGGTCGACGTTGCCTCAGACATATGTTTTTAAGCAGAGCTAATCTGCTAAATCTGCTAAAATAAAAATGAAAACCAGAACTGGCATCACCGATCTATTCACCATGCTGATTTCAGGAGTAACCAGTTTTCATAAGAAGGTATCACATAAGTCTGTGCAAATCTTTATTTTAAATAGTAAATGGAACATTTAATATTATCCGAACTTATCGCCTCGTATTGTCATCAATCATACTTGCATATTTCATAAAATCATAATCATCATATTATACATTTAATAGTGTAGCCCAAATGCTGTTTGATGCTACAAATACATAGCGTGTATAAAAACAATCATGGTTTCTAATCTGAGATCAAATGATTCAACATTATGAAATGTGAGTCGATTCATATCATTGCGAGGTAAAATAACCTGATACTTTGAATAGGCAACTTTCAAATTTGTAATTATAAATATATCGCGTGTTGGTAAAATAAAATACCAATCATTTGGTATTAAGTGTATAAAGCGTACACATTTTAAAATGAGCAATTATTTCATAGAAAGAAAAATGTAGTTAAATTACAAAACAAATTTGTTAAACAGAAATAATGTTGTACTATATAATGTTTTGAAAAATATAGTGTACATAACTACAAATTCAAAACCATGTAGTGTAAACCTACCGGAGAAAAAAAAACAATAACTTGAAACAACTCTAAATTAAATGAAACTGTAAATAAATATATATAAAAACGTGCATGAAATCTAAGCTGTTCTAAGCATGCGTTATTCAACATCGAATACATATGTTTTTTAATAAAGAAAGTGAGGAAGTCTTAAGCGAAGCTATTTGCATTCGATTAACTGAATCACATCATTTGTTGCACCATTCACATGGGGCACACGATAAATCGTCACGAGGGCTTCTATGCATTTCCATGTGAATGCTAAATAAGGAACATTTAGTAAAAGCATCCACGCGACGAGCACGCAGTTCCAATGTGGACGTTTAGTTTAAACCTATCTATTTTAGCTCGATTGCATCGTTAGCCCTAGGCTATTGAAGTGCTCTCGAGTCCATTTTCTGGGACTAGAACCAGTACTTTGTGTCGTTGGGGGAGATTAAAGGAACGCTCCCAGTGCGGAACGAACCCGTTACATTCCGGTCGCTAGGCAGACACCATATCCACTACGCCACGGCGAAATGTTGGGAAGCGGACAATTACAACGAGCGAGGCCTGGTATAGGGGAGATAACCCTGGGTTAGGGTTAGGGTAAGGGTTAGGGTTAGGGGTCGGGTTAGGGTTAGGGTTGGGTTTAGGCTAACCCAAACCCTAACCCGACCCCTAACACTAACACTTACCCTAACCCTAACCCTCTACCCCCCCCTTGCGCAATACCATACCAGGCCTCGCTCGTTGTAGTTATCCCTTTCCCCGAAATGTTGACGTTTGCGTGCTCGCCATAATCACACCATGTGAATGCCAAAGAAGTTGTCACCTGGGTATGACGTTAGAGAAATATCACTAATTTTTACTGAAACTTCGTCCCCAGCCTCCAATTGTACCAGTGTGGAAATATGTGAACTGAAAGCATTAAAATTACGATTTATGGACTGTCGGTGTGTTTGAACAGAAGACGCGATCTCCACATCTTGTCCGAGCTTGACATTGAACTTGTACATGGCATGTGTAATCAACGTCGCATTTTTATCTTGGACCCGGTCTTCAGGAGAGTCAGTGTTTTCCGTCAGACTGAGAAAGGAGTAGATATTGTATGTTCCTGTGAGTGGTACAATAAGACGGCCGTTTTGGTACCTCATGCCATATCTCATGAACCCGGTCGTATAGTCCAAATCTCTACCATGAAACCAAGCAACCACCGTTTCCATTGTGTTCGGCGTGTCATCAATTTTAACCGTACCTACATAAATAAGAGACAACTGTTATGTTCCTTGTTTAATTCAAAATAACAACAAACGCATAGTAAGTTAAAACAATTATCTTAACCTTTTATTCCAAGATTTGCGCGAAATAAATATATTGATTCTATTTTGTTAAAATGTATATAACGAAAATAATGCCGTGCTAAAACCCTTTTTGACATACTCGCATACCTGCTTGTTTATAAGTTAACGACCCCACAAGTTTTGCAGCTGGTTTCATATCTGGGATTGATGCTAGGTAATCATTCTTCAACTCTATATGCACATTTTCTGTAAACAAGGCAATACACACACATATTAAATTATCAAATTAATTACAAGTATAATAATTTCTGTTTAACAAATGACATGCGCTATGACATATTCGTATCGGGTTAGTGCATGTTATATAAATATTGAACACGTTTGTCATGTGGGATACATGCCTCTGTCTGTGCTTCATGACCCCATATATCGCGTCTTTTTTTCGGGAATATCACAGGCAGTACTTTTTGTCAAAACTCACTTAAAAGGCGTTTATCACGGCTTTGACTATTTAACTTTTAGCATTGCTTTTAATCATTATTTAAGCGTGAACATCCACTAGTGTCCTATTGTACCTGCAGTAATATGATTCTTACTTAGTCAAATACAAAATATAATGCACACTGTGACGCTAAGACGTGTCCGTACACGGAAACAAAACATATTAAACATAAAAAACATATGCCGTTGTTTGGAAATAAAAGAGTACATACCATCAAAGTATTTCTTGGTGTCTTCGTTGTCCTGTTGCAGGGTCTTTGCATACACCTCCGCAATCTCCTGAAAAGTTCATTTTAGATTTATTGTAATCGGAAACGGTTGACATTTACAACACAAGGATTTTTTTAAAATAAAATACATATATGTGTACATGTTTGTTCCAGCTGATACGATTTGTGTAGCTAACTCTTACATCACTCGAATTCAACTCATTCCTATATGTATTGTCAATGCAGTTTAAAAGTGATCGATGCCATTTTCTACAGATTTACATTGTTTTCAAGGCAACGTATCAAACTGGAGCGTTACAGGTTCAGTTCGCTTTTTTCCAGCTATGCAGAGGATCTTCAGAACATTATTTCATGGCCTGGGAATTCGTTTCATCGTAGATTCGTTCATCATTTGTTTTAAACCTGTATCTATAATACTAACACAAAACCAATTTATCCTTATTCAACCAGTCATTTTTAACTGTATACCGAAAGTAATAAATACTACCACAGGGTAAGAAACAAGATATTCCAAAATGCAGTATTGACGTGTTTGCACCAACAAGTCAGTATACTTCGTCGCACTCATTATTGACTATGGTTTATTTCCTTCCTTACAAGAAGGCGTCCACAATTGTAAATGTAATTCAATCCATAACTCGACGAAGTTAATTATGCAGTGAAAAAATCCCTCACTTTCTGAATAAGCCGGAAATGTACATGTACTAACTAAGTACGTCCTTATGTGTCACATTCATTCCAAGTATATGAATTTAGGAAATACTTAAAACTAGCATTAACACAATTGTCACTCTGGTTTAAGTTACTATAAATGTTATCTTCAATTTAATTTATCCAAGTTAGTAAAACTAACCGCATACACTTTCTTCAAACAAAGACGAATCAGTATCTGTATCAAACCGACTGTGTTGGTCCTTTCGGTTTAACGAATCGACGATAAAATTCTCCATTGGCCCAAGTATCTTGCTAACAAGTAATCCGTCTGCCATCTGTATATGTATATGCCAGTTAAACTTCCTGAATGTGAACTTATATAAAACAGTTAATGTTATGGTGATCGAAAGTGTTAAGCTCCTCTAGTAAGAATGTCAGTCGAATATCATGAGTTTATATCCGCCAGCTATTTCTTCAGCAAGGCAGAACTGTCCACAATTTATCAACATTTTACTTCTTTAATATCATATGGTAAAGTATTCCTTTATCAGCTGATAAAATAAAATACATTTCTAACTAGAAAGAAACAATATTAATATAAGTATGTGAGCAAACAAATGATGATGATATTTAAAATAAATAAAAATAAAACTGACTTTGTCAAAAATGCTTTTTAGTGTAGCAACCGTTTCTGTGCAGCCAACTTCATCACCAGTCCTTAAACAAATGTGCGTATTGCCATCTATAGGTTTAATGTCAGGCATTGTCCAAACAATAACCACAACTATCACCAGCGCACAAAGCAAAAAGATAACTGACACAATTGAACAAGCTTGCAATGGATCGTTACGCGCTCTCTTTAATCCATCTCGGCAAAGACTGAGAGGCATGTTTACAATACTGCGCACTATGAGTCACTTCAATTTATTCGACAAACGCCTGCCCCGATAGCAAAATACCAAGTACTGCAGATATGTAGTTCCCCGGCTAGATAAACGTTACAGCTCACACAATCTGTTAAACATTTAAAATATCGGTGATCTCATTATGGTCGTTGCTGTCATTGGTAGAAATGCCACGCATGCGCACATGAAACTATTTAACTTATAAAAGGAGAAAACACAGTTGTAAAACTTCTGATTATAAGTGTAGTGATTCAATTAGTTGTGGAGTTAATTGACAAAGTTGTGGTACTATTGATTTCTGTTTGCTATCGTGGATTGTGTACACAGGATTGTGTGTGTAAAACACGTTATATTTAATAGTGTAAAGCTGTATAGTGCAGGCGAGTATTTATACTCATACAAACAAATCAATGCTCAGAAAAAATAGAAGAGACAACGGAAACACATATAAATATCAAAAATTAAGATACTCTGTTAATCGTATGTTGAACATGATTAAACATTATCAATGTCTTACATATTATATTGCTGGTGCTTAAAATGTGCATTGATTAAAAAAGAAGATGTTTATAATCTCTCTGTGTTTGTTGTACATTTTTTGTGTGAATTCGATTTAAGTGTGTCAGTGGTTTTTTTGTATTATTATAAGAATGTGTGATAATATTACGTTTTATGTACAACGTCAATTTGTTTTTGCGCATTTTATCATAAGATTACTATTAAAGTGAAAAGGAATTCAATTATTTGGCTTCCTATTACTATTGTGTGGGAGAGCATACGTTCGATTTTTTATTTGATGGTTCCGATATAACCTTTCTGCTTAACATTTTGCAAAACATAACATAACGTGGTTTAAAACATGACTTAATGATGAAAATAGATATCCAACCCACTCCCGATTAATTGTATTGACTTGTCTTATTAAAACGTTGCATCGTAGATCTTCTGATACCACTCTTTATAATATGTATACCAACGTAGGTTAAAATGAACTATAACACGCTTCAAACGCGCATGTCTCAGTGTAAACCGTATTCACTGTTAAACAGCAGTTTGAACAACTTAAGCAGCTTGAGAATATCAAGTGTTATTGCATGTTACAAACTATGCATATATTATGTATTACAGTACTCAGATTACAAAATACCCACATTAACTACACTGAGCGTTAAGCATTAAAGGTACTTGTTCACAGATTGCTTACTGAAGAGATTTTTCCCATATTGATGATACTCTAAAGGTTGTAAATCAGTTAAAACACCCGAGTATAGTCGATAAAATATATATTGATTTAAAGTATCGTTAAATCTTCAGGGTTTTGGTAAACGAATGCCAACTTCGGTAATGCAATATACCACTTGACTAACCTTGAGCATACCAGCCAGCGCAAGTATTTAACGGCAATCTATGAACTTGTATCGCTAACGCTAAACACTCGTAGTGTTACATTTGCCGATCACCGTTAAGGAACGAAATAAAGGTTATTTATCACAAGAACACTGTCAGTCAATCGGGTTACATTCAATTGCATTTTGTTTACTGGAATCATCACTTATTGCAATGCATTTATCTATTATAAGGTAAAATAAGATAGCTGTTGGTAGATAAGTTGCCCTTCATAACAGTGTACGTGTTACGAAAATGTGTAAGTTTGTTGAAGTTTGTAAGCATCAACCAAAGTGCGATAGCGAGAGTTGTGACTAAATTGCACCGGAATGATACACTGTACTCATGACAATTAATAAAAAAAAAAACAGTATTATTTTAATTTTAATTACCAAATTCACAAAGCGCATGAATTTGCATTTGGCATTGGTAATGCTTGGAATTAACATGTGTTTGCAAAGCTGACAAAACACATATATAATACATTTTAAGTCTACATTTTAAAAAAAAAAATGTATTTATTGATGCGTTGCACCCTTATTGACTACCACAGAGTATAGACACCCGCTTTATTCATAAATAAGCAGACATCATCGTTAAAGACTTCATATTGAATTTTTTTGACATTGAATATTGAACAAGCTCTGCATAACACCAAACTTTAAGATTTAACAATTGTGTTTAATGGGCTTTTCAAAGTGTTTGATTGATATAAAATAGATCTCTTGCAGGTAGATCTAAACGAAACCTTGATTCCGTGCCAAATAATAAACCTTGTCAAGGTCATGTTGCGCGGATTCAGTATGAAAACTAATAGACATGGGAAAAAAAAATGAATCTATTTATAGAAAGGCTAAGGCGTATGATTCATGCTATTTGCAATTTATTACCGCGCAATCTGGTTATTTGCATCGTATTGTATACTTAAAAGTAATACAATATTTGATTAGTGTTGATACAACATTTACTAATAAAGTGGTTCAAACAAACTTAAGTCTTATCACAACATAGAACCATGGCGTAAAAAGCTGAATTTAACTGCTTATTTCCAACATTTCAACAATCAGGTGTATGCTTTTTCTGTTCTTGATTTAAACGCGAAGTGGTTTACATTTATAGCTATCATAGTCGGCGATCACTGTGGGATTCCAAGGGCAGTGAAGGCTGAACGATTTATAATCTATATTTAAACATGAAACCGAAAGTGTCAGTTAACCGAATAAAATATCTTTTTCATGTTAAAACATATAAACATAAAACTTCAAAATAACAAAATAAATAAAATAAACGTATCGTCCAGAGCAATGGTGTGTTATTGTCCATCAGAGAGTTATAAAATAATAATGCAAACACTGTTATGTATTACATGTACCTTATTTCCCTTTTTTTGAAGTTTAAGTTGGGCATTTTGAATAAGTATGTTATAAGGCAAAAACATAAGTTGTTTGAATATTTTCAGTAACATCTTTAAATTATAGGGTATTAAGGTCGGACATTTTTTTTTCCGCTTACTTCTTATACTATACTTAAGTAGCGTTAAATGAAAAAAAAAAGCAAAATGAATACATTTTATTTATTCTCTTTAAATTATTTATGATCGCATGTAGCAAAAAATAACCGAAAACTAAACCTGTGATACTCAAAACTATTTACAGTTGGCAACATACTGCCTCCTTATATCTCTTACGCCTTATGGAAGTTACTACCGTTATATTTATCCCAGCGTATGAAATATGATACATTGACATTTATATATCTATCAAGTACATACTAATTATATTATGAAAACACCACTTTAACCAATACACAGTAATTATATGTATTTGTATTAAATAAAAATATAATGTATGCATGTTCAATAGGCCATCGCCATTTGAAATCCCAATTCATTATGTAATTAAGTGGTAACGGAATTTATCCCGTGGGTTCCGACGATGTCACTAGGCGAGCTCAACGGAATTGATTGAGTCACACGATTATAACATACACATTGAAGAAGTTTCTGATAAACGACACGAGAGGCACTCATTTGTTGCTAGGCGTCGCCTGATATACTTATTCCCTTAACGTTTATATTTTTAATCAATATTCTTGATTTTGTATTTGTTCCTTGATATTTTTATAAACCCTTTCCTTTTAATACTTTCAACATGTAATTTCGATTCTATGTATGTGTATTTAGATCCAAATATTGTCTAGATAAGTATCATTTTCTTACATATAACATATGTTATATTATATGTATTTATAATGCTGTTACTTATCAACACTTTTAAATACAGCAGTTAATTCAACTTTAGCCAACATTCAATTACATAAAAAGGTGTTCTACAACACATCGAAAATACATTAGGAGGATTGTTAGTACATCCATGTAAGAAACACGAGTTCGCGTTGAACTCTCGAATTTTAGACAACTTAATGTTGATGCTGTATAATATGATTATTAAAACTGGGGTCCTCACTTATATATATATATAGTTAACATATATCAAACACGTTTGTATTAAAACTAGCTGTGTGGATTACCAAACCTCACACATGAACCAGAATTTAAAAAGTGCATTGTTTTGGCAAAAACAAAGGGTGACTTGCTTAAACGACAATACATTTCCAACGACGCACATATTTCAGTTTAATCTTCTTTACTTTATTAACAGCTGAATTACAATTGGTATTTCTTATGAGTCTGCAATATTGTATACACGACACACATTCTTTAGAATTTAATTGTGTATGTTGAGCTTGCTTCTTTAATACATTGTCTTAAATACATGTTTTGAATCGTCCAGTTGACCAAATGTTGCTCCTACATGTATATAGGATTGTTTGAAATTTGAACTAATTGTTTAGGAAATTGATAATTATATCTACTTTACCAATAAACTGAAGTACATACATCCAGCCGATAGTTAAAATACGTCTTCGTTCTACGTATAATGTAAACTATTTTGATTTTGAGGTAATATGATTCTATAATTGTTGAAATTAAAGCAGTTTAAATGCCAACACTCCTTAATGATAGATTACTTGTGTAATGCAACACCTTTGACAACTCACTTAATTTCAATTGTACAAAATACCAGTAGCATTACTATAAAATGACTGCATATTTGTAGTGATTGCGGCAGAATGGTCCATTACGAACAAACACAGATCGATATACATTTGGTTAGTTTTGCTCAATGCGACTCGAATGATTATTGCGTTGTTTAACCCCTCAAAAGTAATGTCTTGTTGACAAATTAAAGTAGGCCTTATAAAATAATGCTGTAAATATGTGTGTTTCAAAATTTAAAAAAAAAGATACCTTGTGAAGGACTGCAAATAATTCGCTCAACGTGCCTAGTGAAATAGGAATTCTGAGATATTGCTGCCGCCTTATACGTTTGTAACCCTCAAACATCTTACTGACTACACAATTTTTTGATGGATTATAGAATTCCCTGATTTTATGCCCGAAGCTTATAACTGAACAATATAATTTTATTGTTTTTGGTGCAAAAACACACATAGAAGCTGATAGTTTGATAAGAACTAGTGTGAAAAGCACATGAACGCGATATACTATTGCAATTAATCATTCCATTACTTTCAGGCTAACATTAAGCTTACCAGATACATGGCATATACCAATTGCTACTATAATAGGAACTAATTCCAGAACTGTCACGTATGTTGTATATCCATGCTCATACCTCCTCGGGCCATCGTTTGGACATCTATTTACCTACAAAATAAACCCCAAAACCCATGTTTTCACCTCTTGCACAGTCCGTGAACAATTAGACATCGTCATTATAGAACCAGTATTTGTCATAAAAAAACATAATGCCATTAAAATTTGAATAACAATGTTTCCACGTCATTTAGTAAAGTGTAATGCTCTTGTTAATTCTCAAATGGTTCAATGGGAATTATTCCAGAATGTATTGCCCTTCATTCTCAACACTAATTTAACTTTGCATCTCTTTAAGCGTGCATCTTATTTTCGGTAGCATGTTTATCAGAAAAATCAACACTTGTTGAACCTTGTGAAGTGGAAAACGTATCATCATCTTGTCATTATCTAGTTCTAAGCCTTAAACTGTAATTCTGTAACAGGACCTTCAGTTTTTAGTTGTGAGCGTTACAGAGCATGTTTCTCAAATCAGTATGTGCTTAGAAGCCTTAGCTACGCTAAGAACCGTAACTCACTATGCTAGGAACGATTACCGCTGCCTGTCGGCATGCTTACATGGCTTAGGAGCGTCTGCTCTACTCCTGCAGTGAGTGTATTTACCAGCTTGTAAGACGACATTGGCCAGTCAAGTGTTTATCATTGAAATCTGTACATATTCGCTTCTTTCAGGCAAAACGGGGCTTAATGCGTGTCAAATAAGATTAGCATGTGCACACTGATTAGCCTGTGCAATGCGCACAAGCTAATCAAGGACGACAACAGCGAACAACTTCAGTGCCTTCAGCGCTTTGATTTCTGCTGCTTTTGCAGAGCTGCTTTTACTGTTTGGCAATACTAAAGACTCATTTGGTTATGTTTTAAAGTCTACCAAATTACTTTCCCTGTTGTAATCCTCATTTTGTTCCGGAGCCAGATGCTGCGTAAATTCTGGCACATCATGGTCCTCATTTTTGTACATTTTCTCTTGGTTTCCGTGAATATTTGTCACAGTTTATCTTCTCTGTCCTGAATGCTGTACTCTACCAGACAGATTGTGAGATATTTATTGTATTCATGTGAACTTTTTCTCAGGATTAATGTAGATTTTAATGTTAGCTTATTTCTTTAGGTCAGAAGCATTGGAAGCTGATGACATATTGGAAGTGTATGTTTAGAACCTTCTATTTATAGAATGGACAAGGGGGATAATTGTGCAATAACTTTTATATGAATTTGCTAACTCTTAATGCATCCATATGATCAGAATACTCTCCCCTGAAGGTCTCCTTAATAAAATGGGGTTTATTGTATACTATAATAACCCAAATTAATTATAAGTCGTATTTATAAAAAAATGTATGTGTTACACAGTGTTATTAAAATATAGAAGTGGGCAAAGATCTAACAATCATTATACGATCGTGCATAGGGTGTATTGCTTTTCGAAAAAAATTGTTTACAATTTCTATGGTGTATTCAAATTAAGGATGCGTAGTAAATAGTATTGGTCATGTGATCTAAGGGTAAGTCTGGAGTTGTGTAAATGATATACGAGCGAAGTATATTCAATATATGTGTTTAACCTTGTTCATTTAATCACATGGTTATCAAAAACATTATCTGATCTTTCTGATAAAATATGAACCTCGTGGCTGAAACAATAATATGATGCGGACTTTAATTTAACGTGAAGTGCATAGCGATAAATGAATGCTTATGTGTAAGTATAAATAAAAAAAAATACTACCGCAAATGCCTATTCTACATGTGCAGTCAAATATGTGTGCTTCTATTCTACTAAAACTGTCTTATGTGTGCAGTTATTTGTGATTAAGCTTTGCCCCATCGAGTTCTTAATAAAACAAATATCAAAGAAGCAATTGGGATCAAAAGCAAACATTATGTTTTCCTCATTGTGTAATTATATTCACAATGTCTGCTTAATAAATTGGTAACGCAAAAATTTACGTAAAACTTATTTATAAAGCACATTATGATGATGCATACAAACCTTTTATATAAATAAACATTACATTTTCATTAAAGTATGCAACACATTAACCAATTTCTACTACAACACCGGAATGTTTAAAAATGCCTACTATTTGAAATGTTAATGGTATTTCCTTTTTGCAGTAAACTCAATTATATCCAATGACGTTTTCTTTTTTGCACATCGATCGGTAGTTGCATGTGGATATAGTAAGAGAAAATATTCTCAATTAATATCCTGTTTTGATTAAACGACATATATACGAAGTAGGCGTATGTAGAATGACCTTACACATATTCTCATCACCATTTCCTACTAAATTAAAAAAAAAAATGTGTTTAGCCAAAATATTGTTTATCGATTTCAAACGTATTGACGCGGTAACCAAGAAAATAAACTATACAATTGAAACATTCATTGTTCGCAAGTCATATCAGGAGTCAATTAATCAAAATTATAATATGAAAGCTGTTGCAATAAGAAAACATTCGAAATTAAACGACATTTGATCAGTGCCCAATTGCGTGTTCTGTTTGATTTGTGTTTACCCATTCAAATCAGTTGTCAGAATAACGAAAGTTTTAAATTGCTTTGTTTATATGTGTTATTCATCATCAAAACTGGACGCAGAATGAAATAACAGGGGTTTTGTTCTGTTCATATGATGTATTGACTTATGAGTTTGCCTAATTAGATAACCCATGTAACAGCTATATCAAATTTCACAGAAAACTACAAATATGCATTAAAACGTATTTAATAATTTAATTTTCTTCTCAAATGACATAACGTGGCGTCACGCAGTCTTGTTGTTTTACAGATCACATATTGGTTGGATTCATTGATAAATTGTTGGGCCATGATTATCGCAAACAGCGCGTATGTGAAACTCGTCTGTATAAACAACTCATTCCATATTAATCGAAGCAGCAGTTCAGTGCGGTGCGCAATAAAAACACACAGCTCACGTTGAAATCCTTCATAAAGTTCACATACCTTGTGAAAGTGAATAGCTCGAAGGCATTGCTAATAATGTAAATACTATTTAATAATATTAGATTTTATTAAATTATGAATACATGATCTAATCTGTTTTCGTAAAATTACATGATAATACATACACAATATAAAGAAGTGAAACTCCAGAAGCTGCAGCAGTATTGCATTTCTATCATACACACCTTCGTAGTCCTTTATTTATGGCAAGGAACCAATTGCCAAAACGGTACAGTACGGCACAAAACGAAACAACATATACACATAGTCGAATAAAGCTGGGGTCACCGCCTTGAGCAGTGAGTAAAATATATTTTCCTTTTCTTAAAACAGATGCGTCGTTGCTTTGGTCGTAGTTGGTGTCACCGGTGTGGCTGCATGAGCTATGGCCGGAGGCGGGACGCTGATTGTGGTCGGTGCAATTGTCATGTGAAATGTGCGTTTCTTCGAAAAAAGTTCCATGAATAAGACACGGGAACAATGAATGTGTGTGTGTGTTTTGAAAAAAAAAAGATTTAGGGTGCATTTCTTCTTTCTTTTCTTTCTTTCATTTTATCATCTAATGTTATAATGTGCAATATCATATTTGTGTTACCAGTGGAATAACAAGCAGTCTACACCACACGGTATAAAAATTGCATAAAATATATTTCAATATTATTTCCTTATACATGTGATGTTAATCAATGTTAATACTGACACTGTGTTAGATATCGCTTAATAATTCGAAAATATAAACAATTTACCATCGTTTTTCTATGATAAATGTTCATAAACAAGACATTGTTAGCAATTTAGAATATTAAATTATTGTTATTTTAAAAATGTTAGATTGTATAGATTATCTTTAGTTCTAGATATTAAGTTGTATAAATAACTGGGATTAATTTTTCCCGACTTCTTGTCTTAATATTATTTATGTGTCATTTGCTTTTGCCTTGTGTGCTTGCTTTGAAATAAATTCTTTTAAAATTTATTGTTATCGTCCAATAAATAGAAGTCGAAAACGAACAGGAAAATGTATTTCAAACAGGTCAATATATTTTGAATACCAGATTCATTTTTCGTTTTTGTTTGTTTTGCAATATTTAATACAATTTTTTTGTCGCACTGTAACAGGCGGTGTACGTTTCAAAATACCATCAATTAACGTTTTCAACGACTACTACTAATATTATGATAACATATAATTTAGTTTGTTACACTTTTCTACTTCAATAAACAAAATTAACAGTCGCAACTTCAGACGATTTTCGTGCAATTGTCATTATTGAGTCAGACAATAGTAACTGCATATACTCTTGTAAAAAACGTGCAGTTTATGATTCTTGTAATTTGATGTTTATATATAATATATTATTTATCACATATATTTTAAAAAAGAAACCGCAACACATTCATATGGACGATGGTCCACCGTTGCCCAATATGTAAAACCATGTATGCTCATGCTCAGTGGCGGGCGCAGTCAATGATAAACGTGGGTTAGGGCTAGGGTTAGGGTTCAAGATCAATGTTCTGACAGGCCAAAATGAGTTGGGCGACCGTAGACCAACAGGCCTCTGCATTCAGAGGCCTGTTGGTCTACGGTCGCCCAAATCATTTTGGCCAATCAGAACACTGATCTTGAACCCTTACCCTAACCCACGTTTATCATTGACTGCGCCCGCCACTGAGCCTGCGCAAACATGGTTCAACATGTTGGGCAACGGTGGACCATCGTCCATATGAATGTGTTACGGGTTCGTTTTTACGATTCATTACAATAATAATGAACCGTTAATGTATAATATTCTGCTTTAACTTGTATAACATTTTGTTTTATGTGTTTTAATAATTTATTAATAGTAACTGAATTATTTTGAATTGATATTCTTGCTTATTTTTGTTTTATTTGAATTGCAACGAGATTAAACATATAATGCCACTAAAATCTTTGACTTGCAATGACAGCACTTCCATAAAGTAATACCCGTCTTACGACAATGTGCCAAGTTCCAGCTTTTAATTTCGAGTAACGATACCATAAGGATGCAAAACGGATAAAGTAACAACTGAACGAATAAATTATCCCCCCTTGCTTTCTATGTAAACTGTGAAACGACGCTTGCTGCTGGAGTGAAAAGTGACGCTTGGGTGTGCTATTTATCGAAATGTTTTGATAACATTTAAATGGTGGTACGCATAGTACGCTAGAACAGGTCATTTCAAAATCCCAGTTCCTTATTTTTGTCAATAAATCTTGGTATGGTCGTTTATATTGTAAATGTGTACGTGTGTTTCGGTGATCAAATGCGGAATAAGTGTTTGCGATACATTTCCAACGGTTTTATGCCCTACTGGAAATTCAGTTTCTTACCGGTTACCCCGGTTTCAATAATTTTGTGTTACGTATTATGTTATGCAATTTGTCGAATAATTTATCCTGTTTTGTAAAGGAGGTGATAAGTTGTCATGTTAACATGAAACTCCTGGAGGTTCATTTTTCATATACATGTATCGGACATAATAGCTAGGGAAACAGCTTAATGCATGGTACGGCAATTTGCATTCTCATTATACCTGGCCATATATATCGTGTTGAATGTCATGCATCCGTTTGTCACCTTTTTCTTCGTATAGAAGGAGTTACATGATAATTTTTTCCGTTTATATCGTTTTCATTAATATGTAAATACATTCATTATGGAGCAGAACAAGATATCCGGTGTATCATTCACTTGATATAATTATGGTATTTTTGCAAACGTACAGAGAACACTATGGCATTTAAAGTGTTTGAAATACATCACATCTTAAAGTGTTATACAACATGCACCTGTATACTATATTATAACTTTTCATTTCCTGTACTGTGTAAATGACAAGTGTATGTTGTTATAATCGGAATTGAAGCTACCTCCCCAACATAATAACTTTTCATTTCATATACTGTGTAAATGACAAGTGTATGTTGTTATAATCGGAATTAAAGCTACCTCCCCATACAGGGAGCACAGGGATAACGGTGCACATTGAACGCACGAGCAAAATCCTTCCAGATCTAGACGCATTTCTAGTTTTTAATATTTCTTATTTTATTCGAATACGTGATATTTTCAATATAATTTATCTTTAAAAAAGTTAAATAAAAATGAAAGCTTAAAGTCACATCAATAACAATAACATTTGAAAATATCTTATTCGGCCATCATTAAGTGTTGTGTATGATATATCTATGCTCGGAATCATTTATATCTCTGCGGAGGTTTTTGATCAGGTGAAGAACATTTAAAACACTTTATAAATCTAGTTGTAGTGTTATTCCCTCAGTTCTTTTCTCGTTTGAATACATTTCACAATAATTACCTGTAACGATTGAGGTGAGGTGCATTACAGTAGCAATATAACTCCAACTGCATGCATTTAGTTATTGTCCTCCTTTATGTTTTGTCTCAATACTGCATGATGCTAATGGCTTTATCATTTGACAGTGTGTGCAGGGGTATTCTAGCTTTAAAAATGGCAATTATGTTTCTGATTTCTGAATGTTATCGAACGGTTCTCCATCGATGATGTGATATAAGCATTTTTGCTGATGTAACTTATATGGCTTTCGATCAATTAAAACGCGGTGCACAAAATTAAATAATCCTAGTGCCCGATTTATTTTGCCAATAATCAATGATAAAAAACAGCTCAAGCACACATTGATGATAAGACCAAACGTTCTAATATACTGCACTGAATCTGACAGATGACGTGTACATCTGCCTCTGTATCACGCGTACATGGTATTTTAAAACATCTTACAAGCACTAGGGTAAAGGGGACGTGAACTGTCGTTTTATGACGTATTTGCATTAAACAAATAGGCAAATTACTAACATAGCGAACCTTTTGGGATGTTATTATAAGATTTTCTAGACAAATATATAACAATTTATAGTATAAAATAACATTAAATATCAAATCTGTTTACAACAAGATTTTTGTAAAATATTACGATGCCATTTTGGTTGTGTAAGACTTTTTTCATATACGTCAGTAGATGATGTATGCGTATGTTCAAACGTATACGCGCTTTATTGTACATGATCAATAAAAAAAAACTGATTTTGTCAAAACGTAATACATCGTATTATCATTCCTAAGTTGATAAGTTGTTTTTCACTGACCGAACAAAGTTAAATTGATTGCCTTTCTGTGAAATAAAAAATGAACAATGAACTTACAACATGTATTTATTTTATGATCGCCTGTTCTCTGACATTTCTCAAACAATAGTCATGCAACAATCAAGATAATGGACTCAAAAACAGACCACAGTAGGATTGAACAACCAGTTCATGCCATTTATAAAATAACATTTAAAATAGACTCAAAGATACTGAAAGAAACACTGATTACAACAGATATTTGACTTGAGCTTTCAAACTTGTTTTTCAGAATGACTACATTTTATGTCAAATAGTTTGTAAACATCGACATCATTTTTATTTTAAACAATTCCATGCATAAGTTTTAACTCGAAATATTTAATATAATCACTTTTTCACACAATTTGTTCTGGTCTTTAATTCAATTTTACACAAGAAATTATAATTTGCAATGGGAATTATTAAGATGTTGAAATCAAATTAAAATTTTAAAATCATTCAAAGTACCCTAACATAAATGAAAATTGTGTCTCACATTTCTTTTTACATGACGGCGACCTTCTTTTTACCCATCCCACATCATGTACAATGTCAATCTCAATTTCGGTGAGAGAAAAACTTGTGTATGTTACTAATACTTTAAACGTGCCGTTGTATCCAGCAGCCCACACAATATGCAATCAAAAGCAGGGTCATAATATAAGGTCTCCATGTAAGACATTTCTATAAACTAGCTCCCAAACTGATATCGTTCACTCGCATTAATTGCGTTCGTATCAAATACGCTCAAACCAAAATTATTATTATTATTATTATTATTATTATTATACCGGATTTATATAGCCCCCTTTTCATACAAGAGTGCACGTTCAAAGGCGCTTTACATAAGAACATTTGACGTATCGCAGATACGAATACATTTTGCAACACAGTTTTAAAAGAAATCGATCAAAGCTACTCAATTATACTATAAAACTACTCTATTATACTTATACTATAAGTGCTACGTACTTAAAAACATGCATAGTAACCCTAGATTAGAAAGATCANAATTGAATAAACCACTGCTTATGTTGCATAAGATTGGAGGAAGAGGTGAGTTTTCAGTGCCTTTTTGAAGGAATTCAGTGTTAGAGAACCACGAACGTTTGATGGAAGTGAGTTCCAGAGTTTGGGGGCAGCGTACATGAAACTTCGCTCCCCGTATGATACGGATTTAATCTTCGTTGGAATCACTAATGAAGTCGCTTCGTTCTTTGATCTTAAGTTTCGCTTTGGTTCGTAGACTTCAAGTAGGTTTTTAAGATAAACAGGCGATTGTCCATTTAAGGCTTTGAAAGCATTGGTGAGTATTTTGAAGTGGATTCTTTTTTCTACTGGGAGCCAGTGTAATTCTTTTAGGATCGGTGTTATATGACTATAGCGGGATGTTCTTGTGATAACACGCGCCGCAGTGTTTTGAACATTTTGTAGTTTCTTGATAGCTGATGTTTGTGTTCCATACAGCAGTGCATTGCAATAGTCTAACCGAGATGTGACAAGTGAATTGACCAAGGATTTTGTGGCATTTGGTGTAAGATATTGCCTGATGTGACCTATTTGCCTAATCTGACCGAAACATGATCTACTTATAGCATTAATATGGTGTTCCATGTTCATTCTTGAATCAAACCAAGCACCGAGATTTCGAACGAATTGTGATGGTTTAATTGTCGAGACTCCTACTTTAACAGTTAACCCTTCCGCGAACTTGGCGTTGTTTTGACTTGAAAATACTATGACCTCGGTTTTGTCGGTGTTAAGTTTGAGCATATTTGTATTCATCCACGAGATGATATCTTGGAGGCACTTTTCAAATCGATTTAGTGTTTCATTTTGGGCTGCTCCATCGGTGGGTTCAAAGGAAAGGTAGAGCTGCGAGTCATCGGCGTAGAAGTGATGCCCGAGTCCATGTTTTTTGCATTTTTTTAACAATTATATATATTCAGGGTAATGTTGTTAAGCTCGGAATTTATCGTCACCTCTATCTACACTATTTAAGTAATAATTTGTTCAGTAAATTTGGCTGTATCACGTAATTGTGAATTCATGTTCGATACATTCAAACCTTGTAATGTTGATTGTTGTGCAGTGTTTGCCTAATCCCCTCGTATACGTTATCACACCGTTCAATCGACTCCAGCAACGACTGTGGATTATGCAACGACTGAGCAACTATATACATGTCGGTGGAACGCGGAGTGTAAGTATTTCATTATTCTTGATATTTAACGTATTGAATTGAGCAGGTTTGAGTGTGTTCTTTGGGAGCCTAAGTAAGAAGGACTTTGTGAACGTAATCCCTACTTTCTTAGCTGCTTACTTTTCAAGAAATCCGATAGAATTTGGTAAAATATCAAACAAAATTCATCACTCTCTCAGTCAAACTCTAAATACACAGGATTAAGACCAAAGATAAATATGAACTAAATTTTATTGATACCTTTAATTATTTGCCTTCGGTTATTCCAACTTACAGCATCCCACATGAACACACAACATGTTTATCAACGATTAAATTCAAGTGGGGTTTAAAAACGCCTCATGACAACGGCCATTAATTATTAGATGGTCATGCCAACGGCTACGAAAATAAAATTATGCTCATGTCATCGGCTAATACAATCGAAAATGGCATGATGAGATGTGGACGTTATTCCCTGCTCAAAACTGTTAAATTGGTAATTTTGTATGTGTACATATAGACTACCCGGTAACCGTTACCCACAGAGTGTTTCTAATCCTAAATCGTTATAACGACTGGTATTCTCATCTTGTTGCCGGGGAAAAACATACTTATATTTCCTACCCGATGGAACAATAGGGAATGGAGCAATAGGGAAATACTAACAATCAGCTTTCCACCGACATGTATATAGTAGCTCAGTCGTTGCATGATCCACAGTCGTTGCTTGAGTCGTTTGAACGGTGTGGTTATGTCCTAGATATAAACATATAAACTGTGACATCTAAATTTTTAAATGGAAATGCACAAGGGCGTTTGCGATAAATAGCATAGACAAATAATCTGCATTGAACATTTCACCGACATTTTCATGTTATGAACCAATGTATTAGCATATGGGTGCGTATGAAGCTTTCAAACATCGGGGTTAGAGGACGGCTTGAGTGAGGAAATACTCTCACTGAGAGAAAACATAAAACGATTGTTAGCAAAATAATTAAAGATAACATTGGTCTGAAAAAAATACTGTTTAAGGGAAATCACTTCCATTATACATAAGTCATTCAAAACAAACATTGTATTTTATATTAAGTTACACATGTATGTTATCAAGTCCAATTTAATTTTGATACACATTTTTGGATGAAACGCGCTCTTTCGAGACTTGTCCACCATATGTTCCAGTTTTATGTAGGACACATGAGCATTCTTTCCTTGCATATTTTCTTTATCATCTATTTGCACTGGTTATACATATTAGTTTGTCCATGTCGTCGGTTATAACTTTATGATTTCGGACAAAACATACTTTTAGTTACAAAACCTTTAGTGAATAATGAACCTTACGTTTTCGAGCTTGACTAATACATGTACGTGAAAGTAAGTAATCTTTCAATAAAGTATTCATTTCTTGAAAATATTATACCGTATTAGCCGTCGATAAAATTAATAAGGAGATAAAGTGTACAACTGTCATAGACTTCCGAACAACTTGAAATGTCGTAAGCTTCAAAGAAGTAATTTTCATCACAAAACTGTAATGTCTGGTTTAACTGTATTTAATATCACAAACGCTTGACAAGCATGTGTTTTCTTGGTATCAATTGTACACCTTTATGGTTGGCGGATAACCTTTAAGACATTGATGACAAAGTATTTTTAGAACCAAATTATTTGGAAAATACAATTATTAATTTATAGAAACAATTCTACGCAATCCTAACTTTGAATACACCATATACATTGTTAACAAATATATTGTCGTTAAGCAATACACACTATGCACGATCGTATACTGATTGTGAGATGTTTGCCCACTTCTGTATTTAAATAAGATTTGGGTTATTTTATTATACAATAAACCCCATTTTATTAAGCAGAAGTGTGGACCTTCAAGGGAGAGTATTCTGAGCATATGGATGCATTAAGAAATATAAGATTCAAGTAAACGTTATTGCACAATTCTCTCCCTTGTCCATTCTATAAACAAAGGGTTTTTTAAATACACTTCCTATATGTCATCACCTTCCAAGACTTTAGACCTATAGAAACAACTCAAATTGAAATCTACATTAATACTGAAAAAAAGTTCACATTAATACAACAAATATCTCACAATATGTTTGGAAGAGGAAAGTCATAAGAATAGAGGACAAAAACTGTGACAAATGTTCAAGGAAACCAAAAGAAAATAACACAAATAAGGACTATGATGTGCCAGCATTCATACAGTATCTGGCTCCGGAACAAAAAAAAAGCTAGTCTGCAAAAGCAGCAGAACAAAACTAAAGGTCTTGCAACAAGAATCTGAGAAGATGTTGATACGTTTACCACTTCACAAGGTTCAACAAGTGCTGATTTTACTGACCATGCAACAGAAAACAAGATGCACGCTGAAAGGGATGCAAAGTTTAATTGGTGTTGTAAATTGTGAATGTAGTTCAATAGTTCATGGAATAATTCCCATTGAACCATTTGAGAATTAACAAGGGCATAATACTTTACTTAATAACGTGGAAACATTTTTTTGTGTGAATTTTAATGGCATTATGATTTTTATGACAGATTCTGGTTCTACAATGACAATGTCGAATTGTTCGCAGACAGTGCAGGCGGAGAAGGCATGGGTTTTAAAGTTTATTTGGCCAGAGGAATGGTATGGACATGGATATACAACATACGTTACAGTGAGTTCTGGAATTATTTCCTATTGTAGTAGGAATTGTTATATGCCATGTATCCGGTAAGCTATAAGTTAGCCGGAAAGTAATAAATTGATTACTGTCAATAGTATATACCGTTCTTGTGCTTTCAAACACACTGGTTCTTATCAAACTATCAGCTACTATGTGTGTTTTTTTGCACCAAAACAATACAATTGAATGTTCAGGTATAGGGTGTGTGCATAAAATCAGGGAATTCTATAATCCATCAGTAAATGTTGTCGTCGGTAAGATGTTTGAGGGTTGCAAACGTTTAAGGCAGCAGCAATACATCAGAGTGCCTATTTCATTTGGCATGTTGAACAAATTATTTGGAGATCTTCACACGGTATGTTTTTCTTCTTTTTTTAAACAAAACGATTTACAGCAGTTTTGTATTAGGCCTACTTTGGTTTGTTCAGAAAAAGTGAATTAGTTCTTTGCTGAAATAATACTAAGTACAGAGCTCTTTGCAAACAAGACATTACTTATGAGGGGTTAAGCAATCTTAAAAGTAAAAGTTTACTCATGTCCTTTCTCCTACATGTTACAACCGAAAGCTATGTGATATTTTTTTGAAAAAATACCAGCCTGTCTATCAGTGTCTACCTGTCAAAAGCCTGTAGACAGGCTGGTAATTTTTCCAAATTATTATCGCATAGCTTTCGGATTGGTAGAGCCACATACCGTGCTCGTCGATGCTACTCGGAAGAAACTATGACACGTATGGGTCGTTGGTCGTTAAACTGTTATTCAGAACTTATACTGATGTAGGAGAAAGGACATGAACAAACTTTTACTTTTAGCTGTTATCATACCAACTCTTTATTTGCGATTTTAAGAGGTTTGGCTGGTAGGGGACTCAATATATAGATTATCAGGAGAACGCTTCCATACAAGACTCAGGGACAAGTTTCAAAATTTCCACATTTCCTGGGAAGGTCACAGTGGTTAAAAACTATAAGGTTTGTATTCGGTGATACAACTCGGTTTGACTAAAGGACGAACTCCTGTACTTATCTTTGTTCATATTGCGGGAAATAACATTTCAAGTTCAAACCAATTTAAAGAAATAAGAATGCTTGAATCTGAGATACAGTATCTATTCGATATATTTCTCAACGCAATGATTGTTTGGGTATTCATTGTTCAAAGACTCTCTTTGGAAAGGGGAGTGAATGATAATGCTCATCAACTGAAAATGAAATCATAACGTTAAAAAAGGAATCACATGTCTTTTTGCAGAGAAAAAGCATTTGTTATCGAATTAATTGAATTGAGTACCCCATGAATGGTGCAAGTTGATAAAGTCCATTTGTCAGATGTAAGCAGTGAACTATTCATCTTTAGCTACTATTATTAAAATCAGTTTATACAAAGTACACATGACAAAGTAGTTACTTAACTTACTTACTTACTTAAGGAAATCAGTATTGCAATAAAAAAGTTATTCAAACAATATAGAACCTTCGGATAAATGTTTATGAACTTGAACAGTAATCCACTTTTATATCGGAAAGTATTTATAAATGACAAGTATAGGGTTGTCCCCATTTCAGTCCCCAACATTTTATATTTAATAAATTCAAAATGCCTGTACTCAGATAAATCCATCGTATTATGCTAATATTTTATTCTTTGCAAGCATGCTTTAAATATTCCAATTGTGGTTAAAATACATGTAAATGTTTTACAATACACCGTGTTCAGACCCCTTCTGATTCGCCTTTTACCGTCCATCAACCCGTAATCAAAATTGGATTTCGCTATAACTTGAATTGACCAAAAATGCCTCAATTAATGTTTATACAGTTATATTCGACATGGAAATATATTTTATTATCAGATGTCAACGGTCAAATCGGTCTTACTGAAATAAAAAATAAATACAAAAAAAATATTGTTGTTCATCGAACAAATGCTTAGTATATTATCGTGAAACGTGATACTATTACATTCTGTTTTGTGTTACCTTAAAATGTCGTAATATGATACCTTGTTACTTATGTTAAACTGTTATTACTCATACATTTTGTGGCACTTTTTGTGGTGAATGCTATCAAATGGAAGCCACAAATCAAATTATTGCAATAACTTGCAATGGATAATGTCTATGTTTTACTAAATCGGTTTGTTTTAACGTTCCACGCAAATTAATACATCATTACAATACGAATGTGGTTCGCCAGTCGTTCGACAAGGATCAGGTTGATCTTTAACATCTCGATGCATTTGGATTTAAATATCGTCCGAAGGTGAAACACATATTATACTATTTTGTGTTTTTCATCAATGATCAATACTTTGTATAGAAGTGGGATATTGACGTATATTATTGAATATATTTAAAACATATTACATTTTAATTAAAGACATATATAACGATACTGTATAAGTCTCTTTTTTTATAAATTATAAGTAAGATATATATGTATATTTTATTATAACTTGTTTTGCCCTGAACACCGTTCGCGGGCGTATAACAGTCGTTTGTAGTACAATTAGTATGAACGAAATGTACATAAAGTTCCTCTATGCATATTTGAACCATTGGTAACTGCACTGTCGTCTTTTAAAATTCTAATTAATTTGTGAATTTTGTGAAGACGTGTGTTTGAATCGCACCGGTACCGTGTGTTGAACCAAAATGTTGACATTTTGTCATTTTTTAATATGGTGAAAACCCACCGATACGACTCTTTAATTATTGTAAATATTTACATTCTTCGAAATCCTGTTACGTGAGGACATTCACTTTTTTTTTATCAAACATAGGAATTGTTTTGTGAGCTTTGTTTATAGCAAATGAATGTGTGTGTGGTACATTATATACAATATTGTAAACAACGAATGCATAGTTTAAATATTTACAGTGAATCACTTGTTTAAATGGAACAAGAGTAAGCGTGTGATGAATGTTTTATAAAATCATTTAATGAATTTTCTGACAAAGGTTTTATCTTTTAAGTAATACGTGCAATAAACCTACTTAACGACATCGAATGGCATTTTAATGTGATAACTTAATCATGTAAGAACCAAAGCTGGTTAATTTAAAGCCTATTTAATGGTTTTACATGTTGACACGTACTTTGAACAAAATGAGTAAGTGTTTAGATGAGAAGTTATCCTAAAATATAGCTGGTGTGATTCGATAGCCGAAAGGAAATCAGTATTGCTATAAAATAGATGTTCAAACAATATAGAATCTTCAGTTTAACGTGTATTGAATTGAAAAGCTATGAACTTTAAATCCGGAGTAGTATATAAAATGGCAGGTATAGGGTTTTCCCCATTATAATCAACAAGTTTTAAAAATGCAAATCAATATTTGACGTCAAGATACTAGATATTCGATTAACCAGATTACTTATTTTTGAATATGTTCCTGGTAGTAATTGAAAATAGAAACACATAACTAGAAGATTGTCAAGGTCATCAATACAAATCACGGAATGCTTGTGTAGAATGAATATCGCATTAATTGCTAAACCAGTTATGTCAATGTTTGTTGTAATATCTCAAAAGTAAACCATGTGTTGCAACAAATCGTCTCGTGAAATGCCGTGAAAATATACTTCCTCTATTGCAAATACGTAATTATTCACAGTTCATATTCATCATCCGGGGACTTCTCAGGATGTGACTTTTGATCGTGTTCAAACACGTAAAATTCAACATGTTTTAACACAAATTATGATTATTTTTTTAATTAATTGACTTATGCTACAAAATATACACACTCAAGAAGTCAATTTAAACCATATTATATAGGACATGTGATTGGTTAAACGGTTATGAAAAACTACATAGGAATCTAAGTTGCAAGTCTAGTACCGTTGCTTCATTGATATATGACACGTGTTTTCATACTAAATTATTTATTATCTGTCTGAAGTTAGGGGTCATAACAATTCCAAAGTAACCAACCAAAGATAGTTCTTATTTAATGATTTGAGCTTTTATGAGTAAATACGTACAGCTGAAAGTTCTTTCTCGAAAAGGCAAAACAACATGTAACAAAATATGTCTCATGTCTTTACAATCTAGTTCAATCAACCTTCTACATCGTATCAAATACAATACCTGTTACTATCGACACAAGTGTGCCTGTCTATTGTGGAGGAATGCTATAAAAAAGAGCTTGAAAGCGAAATTGTTATCAAAGCGAATGCGGAAGTTTTGAATAGGTGATTCAATCTATCTTACGGAGGTTTCGGAGATAGTCGATGTATCACAATTGATTGATTAGACACGAGAAAAGAATTCCGGAGATATTCGATGTATATTTTAGCATATTTTCAAATTCGGAATACCCGGCGTTGCCGATTGCAAGAACTTTATCATTTTAATGAACCGTTGACGTGTTTAAAACTTGGATTAATATCATAAATCTGCGAGCACACCATTTCACGTAATTTGTTTTTATTAGCGAATTATTGATCGCTAATCTGATGAAATTGCGTAATGCAGATACATATATTGTCCCCATGAATACACATTTTATCTGTCCATTACGGGCAGGTGCGCACAATCCGAGTACTTTCACCATCACGTACCTTATTGGGTCATGCTATATCAATTGTGTTGTAAAAATAAAACGGGAGTTGCAATCTTCGAATTTGCACATGCGCAGATATTGAGTTTAAATACGACAGATATATATTTTCCCTCACATCCGGTGACTAAACAGGTGTTAACTGAATGAACAATGGCTTGAACAAAACAGCAAACGTTATCAATGTTTATTTCTTATAGTAACAGCTGCTTCGAGTAAAAAAGAATCGAAATTAAAAACAATAATGCAGAGTGGCTGCTGTAATTAATTAGGTGAGATACGGTTTAATGCATTGATATATCAGGTGTAAATAAAAAGGAAATACATTCGTACAATTGCGATATATGATGAACATTCAAACAGTTACTCAAATGCTGAATCCACGACTCTTTTCGAAAACCGACTGATTTTGAAACTGATATTCACCATGGTTTCCAAAACAAAATGCTAGAAAATAAATGTCGTTCGAAAACCGACGATAAGGATCTGCATCTTCCCAAACGGCGTTAATGCATTTCAACGGACCGGAACCATTTTCCAAAAAAACTAGATATAGTACAGGCTGTGGAACCTAAAATCAGTCTTAACCCGGACAAAATTAAAACAGATTTCAAACTCACATTTTCTGAAAGGTTATAGCTTGTAGATTCTGAATTCACAAAGTTCCCGAAAATTCCCATCCGGGAAACCTCAGAATCCAAGATGGCGTCCAAGATGGCCGCCGTAAGTTAAGATCAGGGGTAAAATCAGAAATATCATTTTGTGACAGGTATGATTGGTAAAAGTATTATAAATACTCTTGTAACTTATTGGCATTAGATTAGCCAAAATTTATCACCTGTCTTTGACATACTTGAGGTCAAGGTCAAGGTCATATTAAAGGTCAAAGGTCAAATTTTGAAGAAAATTACCCATTTTACCACAAAGAAGTTACGTTTGCAAGAGTATATGGTGCATTCTGATATAATCTTCTTTACGGTAGTAGAGTACAAGTTAAACTTGTTTCTCTGCTGGAAGAAAAGCAATATCTGGTTACCAAGGTAACAGCCAGAATGGCTTCCAAGATGGCCGCCATCAACTATGTAGAAATAGAGGAAAATCGTAAATTTGACTCCTCGAAAACTATGATTGAGAATGGAAACATAAATACTCCTGTAACTAATTGACATAAGATTAACACATTTTATCATTTTTAATTGTCATATT
>VMBQ01000644.1:73390-111780 GCA_007657795.1 Dreissena rostriformis
ACTTGCCAAATGAACTTAGAATGTGGATACTGAATAGCTCAAATTTCTGCATATCTGTTATCATGTTTCTTAATGTCCATTGCTGGAATTCAGTGTTGGCAATGGTGTGTTCATTTTAATATAACATCGTAAATTGAAAACAAGAGTATGGTAGATCCCGAATTCTCTCATCTGAAGCCACTGTATCTTGGTTAGCGTATTCACTTGCATGACTCCTTTGTAACCTCGTAAATAATAGGTACCAAGATCGGCGAAGCTCTAAGCAGCCTCCTAATTGTGTGTTTGTGTGTGTGTGTATTTCGAAGTGTATGAGTTCCTTCCGCGCCTGAAGCAGCATTATGTGAGGACCCGGAGTGTGTCCCAGCACTCCTACCAAATTTGCTTACTAGACTCACGAACGTTGGGACGAGGTTTTGAATTATAGCTGCAATTTCCAGCTATTTAGTTGTAACTGAAAGATGTTCAATTTTTGATGTGGTTTTGTATTGTGGGGGAAGCCGGAGTGCCCGGAGGAAACTCCACCTGTCCGGTATGGTGACCACCAACCAAACTCACATGCTTCCGGGAACGGGGATTGAACCCGGGTCGCTTAGGTGAGAAGCGCGTGTACTATACACCGCGCTAACCGGACAACCCAATTATGTTTAGTACATCTGAACACGCATACGTATGCAACACTTTGTTAAACATTAAAATGGAAGCGTAACGACTTAAAAGTTTGAAGAAATGTGCATCAATTAATAGTGCTTGCTTATATATTTTTTTACGGATGAAAGGTGATACTGTTATGTTAAGAATTGAGAAAACATCTAAACGCACGCGCTACACGTGCGACGTGACCTATTGGGCAATTTTTAAATTCCCAACCCTTAGTAACAGGATATTGTGTGAATTAAAGAATTCCGTTACTGCGATGTACCTTAAATTTTTTACACAAATGCACTTTACTAAAACACATTCATTACATTCATCAACTGCAATATTAAAATATGAGAAATTTGATTGAAACAAAATAGCACAATGTCAGAAAAAATAAAACCCCAAGCGGGTATCGAACTCATGACTTGAATCAAAACGTATCGATCGACGTAACGATCGGAAGACATCGTATGACAGGTCACGTCCCAATTACATCAACAATACAGTTATCAGTCCTGCTGGGTCAAACTAGTTAAATTGCCTTTTTTCATAAGCAAGTTTAGCGAATTGTTTTGGTAAGGAGATAGTTTTCCAACAGATCTTCGAGAATAAATCATGTACAGTACATTTTAGGTGGATGACAATGGATGAACAGCGGTACCTTAGGCGATCAAACAGCCATTGTTCACGTTAATTTAATTTGTCTGATTTTATTGATAGAAATGTTCAGATAGATGAATGGGCATAATCAGGCGTGTAAAATTGTTAAGTTTGCAATTTCAATGTATTTTCCGAAACTCAACGTTTGTTTTAATAACGAAAGACATATATTTTTTCATTCACATGGCAATTATAATATTGACCGTTTTCCCCAAAATTACAAAAATTGTTTAATTCATCAAATGAGCATGCGTTTTTTATAAACTGAGTACGTACCCATTTAGGAAATCTTATCTTAATCTTTTTTCGTTTTTGTAAAGGAGGTCGTAAATCGTGGCCGTCTAGACTCGTTCATGCAACATATGATGTAACGCACACATATATGTATATAATATATATGACCAGTTTGGGATTTGAGCGACAATTAAAGTTATCCCCACAACGCCTAGTTGGCCAATAATAAATGACAATTGCATATTCTCTTTGTAAAAGTCTTGAAAAAAACACAAAAACAGTTGATCCTAGGTCAAATTCAATTTTCAAGTTAATGAAGCACGGGTTGAAAGTAAAACTGACCTTTCCAACAACTACATTCATACTTATTTTTGGGAGGAAAATATGCAAATACATCACTTGATTGAGTCTGGGTGAAACTGCTTTCCAAAGTACGTTAGTTCTTATCTTTAGACAATTTGTGATGATCACATTCATATTTAACGGGCATTAGAGTTTGATTTCCAAGTTTCAAATTTAGGAAGTGTCGCCGCAATGCATTCTTCAAAAACTGCTGATATTTGGTAAACGCGCATTAGCTTCCGTTTTATGCCAATCGTACAGCACGTCGCATTTTACTGTTACCCCAAATGAATAATAGTCTGTCAATGAAAATTGCTTTGGTAAAAAGTAAAGTATATCGTGCAAGAATTCACTAAATGAAATGTGATAACAATATCACTTCATCGATTGAGAACCGTTCAATAACATTCAAAAAACAGAAACATAATTGTCATTGTTATGGCTACAATACCCCTGCACACACTGTCAAAATGATAAAGCCATTAGCATCTTGACGTATCGAGACAAATTATTAAGCAGGACAATAACTTAATAAATAATGCAGTTTGAGTTATATGGCTAATGTATTGCACCTTACCTAGCAAGTTTCAGTTCAATCGTTGCAGGTAATTTATGCGAAAATGAACTCAAAAGAGACAATACCTGAGGGAATAACACTACAACTAGATTAATAAATAGTGGTAAATGGTTTTTACCTAAAAAAAATCCGCAGAGATATGACTGATTCCGAGTAAAGATATATCATACACAACACTTAATGATGATCGAATAAGACATTAACACATATTCGTGCTATTTATAAAACTGAAAGCGTTCATTTTCAATCATTTATTTGAAGATCAATTATTCAAGTATATAGACAATAGCACGGCTTTGCATAAATAAGAAAAGTAAGAAACTAGAAATCCGTCCTTATCTGGAAGGATCTTACTCGTGATTTCAGTGTGCACCTTTAGCCTGTATGGGTAACTTTCATTCCTGTCATTACGACAATTTACTGTTATTTTGTACCGGAATAAAAAGATGTAATAAAGTATACAGTTACATGTTGTATAAAATTGTAAGATGATGTGATATATTTCAAACAATTTAATTTCCACGGAGTTCTCTGTACTTTTGCAAAACTACCATAACGATATCAGGTTAATGATATATTACACCGGATATCCTGCTCTGGTCCATAACGTATGCATTTAAATAATTTACATATTTCTTAAATAAAAAACGTTATGAACGGAAAAATGACCATGTTACTCATTCTATACGTAGAAAATTGCGACAAATATATGCATGACATTGAACACGATATGCATTGCCTGTGGATATTGCTAATGCCAATTTCCATTCTACGCATAAAACTGTTTCCCTAGCTCGAATGTTAAATATCGGAAAAATGATCCAGAAATTTCATGTTTACATCCGATTGCTTTTAATGTTAACAAGTGAAAACTATCTTAACAAAACAGTATACATTTTTCGACACATCACATAACATAAAAAGTAATATAAAACTATTGAAACCGTGATGATCGGTTAGAAACGGACAATCCAGTTGCGCATAAAACCGGTGGAAAAGTGCACAAAAATATAAACGACCAAACTATGATATATTGACAAAAATGAGGAAATAGGATTTCGAAATGAATTGTTCTAGCATTCTCTGTTTACAAAATGTACCACCATTTAACTTTAATCAAAACGTTCTCCAGCAGCTAGCGTCGTTTCACAGTTTACATAGAAAGCTAGGGGGATAATTTATTCGTTCAGTGGTTACTTTATCCGTTTTGCATCCTTATCGTATCGTTACTCGAAATTTGAAGCTGAAACTTGGCACATTGTCGTAAGACGGGTATAACTTTATGAGAGTTCTGTCATTGCAAGTCAAAGATTTTAGTGACATTATAAGTTTAATCTCGTTGCAATTCAAATAAAACAAAAATAAGCAAGAATATCAATTCGAAATAATTCAGTTACTATTAATGAATTATTTTAACACATACAACAAAATGTTATACAAGTTAAAGCAGAACATCATTCATTAACGGCATTATTATTGTTATTAATCTTAATAAAGAAACCGTAACACATTCACATGGACGATGGTCCATCGTCGCCCAATATATAAAACCATGTATGAGCATGCTCAGTGGCGGGCAGTAATAAAAGTGGGTTAAGGTAAGGGTTAGGGTTCAAGATCAGTGTTCTGATTGGCCAAGATGATTTGGGCGACCGTAGACCAACGGGCCTCTGCATTATATCAACCCTTGAAGTCAATTTAATACTGTAATGATAATATACGTAGAATACCCAAATACGTAAAACGACAGTATTTTATTTGCAAACTGGCTCATCTTTGTAATTCATATGACATATAACGAATACAGTATATGCTGTGAATGGACAGCTATACATCTATGTAAAAGCGATATATGAAGGTATTTATCAATGGCGGTGAAAGACTTTGAATTTTACCCCCAGATTAATGAACTTTATCGTGCGTCCTGATTAGGGTATCAGTTAATAGTTATACTAAGTGTATCAAGTAAATACACAATCATTAAACAATCTGACCAAATGTAGAACTTGAACTTACATGTAAATATTTTGTAAGTCAATACCATACCGTTACTGTCTGTTTATGTGTTGATTTATTAAGATGTGAATACATTGTTTTAATAAACCACAAGTTTTGAATTCAAAGTTGAGCAAATAACACGAAATCAAAACACGAAATAAAATAACTTTGTATCAATTGGTGAATCTCACTGATTTAGTCATATGTTAAAAACAATCTGTGATGCAATCTGCCATAATTATGATGTCACTATTCTGTTGTGTGATATATATTTACAATATGCGGTGTAACGTCTCTATAACGCGGCGTTGTCGCAAAACAAACTACAACAATAACACGAGCTCAGGTATAAGCCGTGTATTCAAGTCTCGACAAATAACTACCGGTTCACATCTTTTGAGCGTTCAAGCTCGTGAACTTACGTCGCGCCCTCCAAGCTCTCCAGTACCATTCTCTATGATCAATGTCCCATATTTCCCTTAGTGCTATACAAATCTTGTATTCATACACATGTACATGAATGCATAGGTAAATAAACTATTAATCAAGATGGCAGATAAATATAGCTATTTCGTTTGCTTACAACAAACAAAATATTTTTTGACATTGGTTTGGGAACTATGCACAAATATGTTCATAAATGACCAAAACATTTAAACAGGATAGTTTGACCTATGTAAATTACCTAATTATGCGTTCAAAGTCACTTTAACAAATAGACTTACGACAATGCAATTCATGAATTAACATAATTTTTATCCATTTGACCATTGGTGGCATGCGATTTTATTGCAAACAAATCTGAACTCCGGTCATGCCAATATGCGTGATTGTATTGGTTTCTGCAATAAGCGTTTTGTGTACTATCCTTTTAGTATTACGAATATATTTTCTCATTGCCTAACATCGATATTCGTATCATAGTTATTGGAGGCAGACTGACCCCTTACAAACACATGGAAACATTGATTAATAAAGTTTAACCAATTCGCCAAACAAACAAACAAACAACACACATTCTTAAAACAAATGTCCACCAAACCCTTTCGGTCCATTCTTAAATGGAATACGTTTTTGTGAAAGACGTTTATATCACTGATAATAATTAAGTACGTAAAAACATACTTAAGTATCGCAGTGCCATATTTCCATTTGAGCCTAATGACCTGTTTGTATGACCGTTATTATTTTTCATCAGCTGATGTCCATACAATCGGGTGTCACTATAGATAATTTTCGTCAGGACAATTATATTGTTACACGTTTTGGGATAGTCTATCCCAAGATTACAGAGAAAACCTCACGTTAATATCTAGGTAATGCTAATGAGTGCGTATATATACGATATAGAATGATAAGAAAATGCACTTATCGATAAACTATTTATTTAATCTGTGTCGTTCTGATTGACACAAACTGAATGTCTGATTGTAAATCAAAGCCAAATCAACGTTACACTACTTTCATTTCAGTTTCCTTTATACTGTGAAAGTATGATTTAAATTGTTTCTTTCCTTTTTATAAATCTTCCTGTTGAATAGCCAAATGTCTTATTTCAGCAAACAATGATTGTTAATAGAGCTAAATGAGTCTATTAAGTCTGTTCAGAAAATCACCAACAATTTACTGCGCGTATATGTGACATAAATACGAAATGATGATAGTATCAGTTGAAAAGGATAATAAGCTAGGGCACAACAATAAAGTGGTAAAAGTGGGAAAATAATGCACAACATACTTTATAAAGAATCAATGTTTATATATCAACAAGGATGTATAGTTTAACCATGTATATAAGTAAACGAAGCGACCTGTTTTTGATTTCAGACCTAGTTCACAATAAATGTGTTCAAAATGTAATGCCTTATTTTGCTAAAACCACGTTTTTGTATAAAATGCATTTTAGTACATATATTTTCTTCTTTCAATTCTTCCATGCTTGTCAATTCTGCTTGCTGTTCTAAAACCATTTCTTGCTGTATAAAGATATTTATACTTTTCGACAATCGACATTGAATTGTGACAATGAGAATTTTTCTATGAACCTGTTTCGTGCAGAGGACTCCCCGTCGCCTTATGCTTAACACGTTTTTATTTTTTTGTAAATACAATCATGCTGGGAAAAAATCTGACAAATTATTAAGAGTTATATTCGACGTTTGAATTAAAATTGTGACCTTGAACTTGGATCTACTTGAGTCTTTTTTCATGCATGTACTACGTTTCATTACGCTTGTCAGTTCTGCTTAGCTGTATAACAAACAATTCATGTTGTGTTATTCTTGGAAAACCTTTTTCCGCCGCCAACCCATAAGGAGCGTTCCCTTACTACTTTTCTGTTTTGAAATATTTACTTATTTAATGCAAAGAGATACAAAGCTGAAAATTTTATCGGAGAAATATCGCCAGCAAGGGTACTTTTTTGAATTTCTAATTAATGTTTACCATACTTTTTACGCATGCCAGTCAAGTAAATATAAGTTAATGTTGAAATACAGTAACAAGTCCTCAAACCAATTTGAAAACAATTAAATCATAAACAGTCTTTTCTTTTAATTATCATTTCCTTTGGGTTCCCGTAGTCATTGTCGACAAAGATGACTACCAGACAATGTCTTGAGGGTCGTGATTAGTCCCACAAGACATTACAGTAGGTAATATTTGTTCAAACGTAAATGTAAATCCCAACGCGTTTTCCAGACCACCTTTCTAAATCAATTACGTTGATATATCGAAAAGACTCAAACCAAGACAGTCAAATTCCTTTTTTTCTCATTGGTATGGTCAGTAAAATAGCAAATAAATAACGTTTCATATCAAAGTCAAATATTTATTGAAGTCCATAGTGGACTATGTTTTGTAGTGGAAAACAGCAAGAAAATCCCATAATTCGACCCAAGGTGGTTGTATTAAAAATAATCCTTTCTTAATTATCATCTTTAGATTAAGGTTAATCAGATGTGAACGTTTAAGCAAAATCCGCCTAGCAGGAAGAGATAAATTGAAACCACAATATGTTGCGGATTATATATTCCACAGGTGAAAAACAGACCAAGGTTAAATATTCAGTCAATACTTGCGACAGGAAAATTTCCTTTCATTACAATCATCTAAACAAAAGGTAATTCAGCTGTAAAGGTTTAAACAATACATGACAGGCAGTTAATAATCAATCGAGTGAACGAAATTATATATTAGGAAAACAGAACATTGGTCATAATTCTTCCAATATTGATAAGTGCTATGCTATATGACTCATAATTTATCGTAGAATAAAATAGCTTTTCAATTATTTAAAGCCAAAATTCAATGTAACGTCGGGCAAAATACTACAGATCAGGGCTTTTCGTTAGAAACCCGTTAGATTATATGAAGGCAATCAATGATGCTTTTGTCGTCGGCACATTGTTCTACCTGAACAATGATGTAATTTGAGATTTGTTATGTAAAGTTAAGCTACAAAACAAAGACTTTTTGGAAATTACAGTTTTAAGAGTATTGCTTATTCTGAGACTTAAGTCTAATAATTGCGTGCTGCATACGCGCCCAGATGTTCTATGTAGTCACTTAAAATCAAGATTCCTAGACGAGATGTACTTATAAAACATCTATGCCATTATCTCGCAATGAACCGATGGCACAGCACAAACCATAAGTGCAAATGTTGAATAGATCATGGGAAACGCAGCTTTCAAACCCATGACTTGTTGTCAAAAGCGAAAGTATGACGCAATTTTATAGATCGCGTATTTAAATTCCTGACGCAATAAGCAATACGTGAGAACAGATAATGCTTAGAGTTTTTAGAAGTGTACTGTTTGGCTTTCCATAAACATGTCATTTAAGTGATCCGAAAATAGCTATTATTGTATATTATTACTCAACAAAACATTAGTTATGATCGTTTGTGTTTTAGGTAGCCTTAAAAATAAACATGTTTATACCAATTTAAACCTTGCTAATATCGCTACCATTTTAAATACAGTTTAACGACCATATTCATTGAAGCACGAAATGTCGTTGAAGAAACAAACGGCGTTGAAATTATATTTCATGTAATGTTTCTCCTTTATAAATTAATTTAACACAAGAAGACTCAAGATTTTTTGAAAACTATCAAAAACCGATGACCCAAAATAAATTTGAGATGAATAAAATCATGAATATAGGATTCATTGCAAACAACCCATTACGACAGTATAGACGATTCATGGGGAAAATGCATTTTTTTATTAATGTATTTATTTGATGTATGAATTTCTTTAAAATCGAAATCGTTTTTCTGAAAATAACGCAATTAACACATTGACATTTAAATTGCAGTTACATAATTATATGTGTGCTGAAGCTTTAAAATAATATAAGTTTACAAAGTTCTGAATTGGAGTGTTAACATTATTTGCTGTTTGTGTTTTACCAATTCTAAATATCAAAGATAATTGTATTTATGTTGTAAAGCTTATCTTAGCTTGTCCCGTAAATGATTTGGTATGTACAAAAAACCAGGAAATAAAATACGTGTTTTTCTGATTAAGTGTGAACAGGAAGACATCCTTGTTTCGTATTATTAGTAAAGTTATATTATACGAGCAGTCGAGCAACGCATTCTTCTATTTTAAAAACATGAATAGTTATATGCATATTAACGAACAAAATAGTTGTATTGTTATTTAAGTAGATGATTCATGCAAACAAATCTGAACCACCAGGAACTTCCCGGTGATTGTTCAGTCATGTTCATGAGTTAAACAAAACAGTCGTTATTGATTTAAATCCAGATAAGCGAATACAACAATACCCTATTCAGTTAAACAAAACTGCAACTGTGAGCATTTACTGATTGGACACGCTGACATTTAATACTCGGGTTAACAAATAAAATACAACAAAAAAGGTTATTAAGCTGATTTCCAATCGTTGCAGTTACCACTTTAAACCGAAAGTTGAATATCCAATTTGTCACACGCAAGCGGGAACCTTTATATTTACGCGCAGAGATTTATAGGCTGTTCTTCCGCTACTAAACAAGTTTATAATTTAACATTCCAATTTTCTAAAAATATATGCACGTATTTCATAATAATCAAGATATTTATAACATGTGTCTGATTTGTATAGGCTTTTAAGTATTTATGAATTTACGAATCGAAATTGAATCTTAACTATATATATTTACAATATATATTTCATAATAAGCGTAAGGTATGATAGATCGCATTGTTAACTTCATCGAATCGCAATCTCATATGATATGTAATTTCCATGAAACGTAAAACATGTCCCACATATCTGATCTAATCTGTGTCAACCTTTATTTTTTAATAACTTTTTTTTTATTTGGAATTTTGATGATGGTTTGATTACAGTAGAATTCGACCATGATTATGATTATTATTTACATAATTCAATTGTTCGAAAAGAGTGTTATCAATGCTTTCGCACAACGAAATCGGGCATTTAACTCTCACCTAGCTATGGGTTTACATTACAATAATAAAATGAATTGCTTACATACGCAATAGTGTTTAGTTAAATATATTTAATCTTCATTTAGAAAAACATTTTGCACTCATTGATTTATGTTATGATTAAAGCTTTAATAAAGATCCTACACACATGACGTAATTATCCTCAAAACACAATCACCTGTCCGTAATTAACATACAGGTGTCAGTATTCTTTAACAACGACACAATTCAGCATGCGTTGAATCATTTGTGATGTAAACACCACAGATACAATTTATTTCCCTAAATTATATTACAAGTTTAAGTATTTAACGTTCGCTTCAAAACGTATTTAATTACCCGTGAAACCTATCAAACGCAGCGAAACAAATATCGAAAGCTTACGACAAGTAACGTTTAATCACTGTATTCATTAAAGGTAAGTCAAATTCTCAGACCAGGAACATTTAGATGTTTTTACATTAAAAGATAAAGTGATTATATTTTATTATATTTTATTTGTGTTAAATGAGTTGTATCATGTTCCTAAGTTATTTCAGCAAAATCCATAGATACATCCGTAGAAAAAAAGATTTGAAAATATATTTTCATTTTTGAGATTTGAAGGGTCCTTTTTTTAGTTTTCTCAAATTAAATTTGTTTAGGTGCAGATCAAGAAATACACGAAAAGTGTTCCTAAATTTCAATCATTTTTTTTCTATCTTGACTGCGTATACATTTTGTAACCGCGCCTTTGTGTTACTAGCCCGTTGTCTTAACCTTGACCGCACTATTAAGGATGGGCATGCTTGTTTCAACTCTGATCAAACGCATTACGTACTATTTGTTTAGTCATTTGGTAGGATAGGTAACAGCCACCTTCAATTAAATTTGAAATCTACGGCGTACTTATTGTAATCTAACATGGCTGGAATTTTGATTTCTTAACCAAATTACTACACATCAATGAGACAATAGTACGTCTATAATACGTCTAAAAAGTAACTCATATGAAGATAACAACTAAAACAAAAAGAAACACAAATAACACATTGTGTTGCCTTCTGGGTAAAAACGTGAGTTGTTTTCTCAGTAAAGTGAGATAATATAAACAATATTTTTTTCCTCAATTTACTGAAGAACAATTCACGGTTTTACAACGAAATCAAACAAAAATCCGCTGTATATTTGACGTATGATAACAATTCAATTTGACACTAGTTTTCGAATAAACCCGGCACTTTGAAAATCCTAGATTCGACATGCCGCTTTAATAGTTTCGGTATCTAACCTAACATGACAAGGTTTATATTCAAACCTCGTTCCCACACTTTACCACTCTACTAAGGCACAGTGTACTGAACGTTTAAATTTGAAATGGAGTGCAAATGCTCCGTTTTAAACCGACTAAAATGTGATAAGAAGGGCGCAATTCAAATCGGTACTTTAATTACGATAGTTTTTCTGTTAATCGTACTAGTTTCCGTGGTGATAATGGTTTGGACGATGCCGGATATTGAAGCAATAGATGGGAGAACTCATATTTGTTTGAAATCCGACAGTGGTGTTTCATGTACAGAAACAACATCGACATTAAAGAGTTTGTTGGAAAATGTAAGTGGTATAAGTTTGATTATTTAAACTTTGATAATCACAATGATTGTACTTTTAAATCTTATTTTAATGCTTGACTATTTGTCATTACTTTACCTAAGTTAGACACCTCTTTATCGCTAAAATTGTGACTATTGATCCGAGAACGTCGAGTGTATTGTGTTTGCTGTTGGGATCCATAAACGTGGTTAACTATTGATATGGTAGAACGAACACGTATAGAGTTATCCATTGTGTACTTGTTTTTTTAATGATTGTTCTCCCTTACAACCCAGCATGCATTGATATGTTTTAAACGCACTCAAGTTTTTTTAAAGGAAGTAACTCAAGTGTACACGGAAACAGCAGAACAAGATGCTATTGATACAAAGAAATATTTCAATGGTACGTATCAAGAAAAGTCGTTGAGCGCTCTAATAAATATAAAGACGACAAAGTCGTTAGTACAGCAACTAATAAAGACAAAATTCAATAGCTTAACTATTTATAAGATCGTGCTGGAACTACACAATGGGCTCAATACAATTGTTTATCGAATATCAAACAACTCTTTGTCAAAATGATCTGAGGCAATTGTTTAAATTGGGATTAAGCGCGAGAAAGATATTCATACAGCACCAGAGAGAAAAAAGAAAATCCTTACATTCATACGATTCATAAGTTTGTAGTCACTTCGCGTTTATGTAGTTTTACATGAAAATCACTGAACCAAAAAAATGATTGCAAACATACTATCTATTTCGAATTAACAAGCCAAAAACAATGGATTTCACATTGAACGTTCGACTTTGAAGTTTGTTTTAGTTTTAATTGAATATTAATAGAACTTAAAAGTTCCCTTTGTTAATAAAATATAAATGCAATCTAATCTTAACTGATACATTGTGTGTTCCGTTAAGGTTTATTAAACTCACAACCGCTATATAAATAATGTTGCATAGTAGCATTGTAAACAATATAAACAAGGCTTTTGTTATATTGTATTACATAAATTGCACGCGATCGTAGCCATGCCGTTACAATTAAATGCGTGTGAAAACATTTTAACACAATTTTAATATTATCACAGTCTCCATAAATTATTGCAGAAATCGCATTTGATTTACTTTACATCTTTATTATTATTCAGGTCGACTTGCGGGTTCGTTGAATAACAAATATTGTTAAACTTTTGCTTCAGTCAATACTTCTTGAATGAAACATAATTAATATTTTCTAATACTATGTTTTACAGATCATGTGAAAATAGAGTTAAAGAATGACTACCTAGCATCCATTCCAGACATGAAATCAGCTGCAAAGCTTGTTGGGTTGATTACTAATAAAAATAAAGGTATATCGCAACGTTGTTTGAACTGTTGCTTTACACAAAGTAAAAAATTTCTATGAAACAAAGACCTTATGATTATAAAATGTTCTTCTAAAACAATTTACATCTTCATAAATAATACATTGTAAGAGTTTAATTATTCGAATCAAACAGTTCATACTTTATTTGTAAAATAAAATGGAAGCCAACGTAAAATTGTTTTGATTTCTTTATTTTATTATAGGCTTGGTAACAAAGAAAAATGGGGAGTTGGAAACAGTTGTGTCTTGGTTCAATGGCAGAGATTTAGACTACACTACGGGTTTCGTGAGATACGGTGTCAGATACCAGAACGGGCGGCTTATCGTACCTCTTACTGGAACATACAACATTTACTCCTTTCTAAGTCTCACAGAAGACATTGACCCCTCAGAGATAAAAAACGAGAACACCAATACAACGCTAGTTAAACATGCAATGTACAAATACAATGTAAAACTAGGACACGAAGTGGAACTAGCATCGTCGGTGCAAACACACAGGAGGCCGATTAACCGAAATTTCAACGCGTTCAGCTCACAAATCTCAACGTTGGTACAGTTAGAAGCCGGAGACGAAATTTCGGTGAAAATAAGCGATATTTCACTTACATCATATCCAGGCGATAACTTCTTCGGTCTACACATGATCTGACTACTGATCCAAAGACGTCCACTCCGTGGAACTGCGTGCACGACGCGTGGATGCTTCCGACCGAAGGTTCCACAGTCCATTTGAATTGACCCGACAGCAGTCATATTGAAACATTCTTAACGACACAGAAATTTCATTTTAATGATTAAATGAAAGAAAAAAATAGTTTTATATATTTGTTTTAAAATGAGGCTTTACAAATAAAAGACTATGGCTTATCGCTTAATGTATGTTTCATTAAAGAAAGATTGTGAGTTCCTTCAATATTCCTATCATTAGAGAAAATATAAAATATATTGTTTTCTTAAATTGAGATCAAAGTGGGTCATTCATTTGAAAAAGGTTCCAACAGGTGATCATTATTACAGAAAAATAACCATTGTAAAATGTTAACCCATTATCTTTTATTTCACGGATATCGTTGTTTGGGATAACAAAAATTGTTCTTTAATTTCAAATAACTTAACCAATACTTTACAACTACCAATAAGTTAATGCTTTTTGCAAGTGATACAATTTTGAAGATAATCAGAGGGATCATTTCTCACATTACTCTTAGTGATTGAAAAGTTTTTTTTTTTTTAACTTATTGATAACATGGTTATTATATATTTGTGTTCATGTATGTGGTATCATTGTCATCACTTTGTAATGTGTTATCATATTGAATCATCAAAAGAGACGATATGGAAACTAGCATTAAATGCGAATGACAAATATATTACTTACAGGTTTAGTATGCATTCACAATCGCTTTACCTCTTAAAATATTCAAGCCTTCCTTAGTCGTATTTATAAGACTAAAAGACGATAGCTTTCGAGTACACGTTAAACACACCAGCCATTTGAGCAGGTCATAGCCGTCCAAACGTTATCTGCAAATCGTCTATCGTTTATGGCTTTGAAGTTCAATGTGAAGTTCCTATATTATAAAAGTACTTTGCTATTTGAGAAGGTTATGTGGATTTTTCTCATGCGATTCTAAAGACTATTAATCATTCGGCTACCTTGTTTATTGTTTGATGTCATTCCTGATGTTCTATTTGTCCAAAACGTTTTTTCATTAATAAATCTTTAAGTTATCCAATTCACTTTAATTTGCACCATTTAATAATTAATTAATGGACTTTTTAAAGGCAAGTTATATTAAAAAATCAAATGCAAAAGCCTGTCTAAAAGCTGCATAGTTAAATTGAACTAACCATATACAATATAAGCAGATCAAAATACTTGAAACCAATAAAGTGAAATCCATCTTAGGTGTCTGAAGAGGATTTATATGTTTATTCAGCAAATATGAAAGTCCAACGGCCAGATAAAAATAAGATCTGACTGCGTTAAACCCTTTTCATAGGCATTAGATTGTATATTATACATTATATTGTAATTGGATTTAGTACATTAAGTCTGAAGACTCATTTTGGTCTTTTGTTGGTTCTCTTTTACTTAATCTTGATATAAGTTAAAATGTCATTGCTACAAATGTACATAATTGCTTTAACATATTTCACTATAGCAGCAATCCATCAGTGAGTGAATAAGAATGATGATGCTGACCTTAATAAACCATAACAACTCTGATTTGGAGAGTTGTAATGAGTTGTGTTTAAAAGAGCGTAGCTGAACATCCTCAGTTGAAAATACCCAGTGACTAAATACAGATTCATATTGGAGATTTAACAAAACTACAATTAAGCACCCTATCAGAAACACATGTATACCACAAATAGCCTTTCAAGTAATTAATAATTTATATTATATAATTAACGATGATATTTCATGGATGACAAAGATCAATGGCTAAATATAGTCAGTTCCAAAGAGTTTTATTCCATTTTTGACAAACCATGTAGACAGGCTTGAAGGTCAAATATAATTCGATTTAAACAGTTGTATTGTAAATGTGTTATTTTCAAAAATAAAAATATTTCCTGAACGTTGGGGACTATTTAATTTAGGGTATGCAAGCATCATTTAAAATATTGGTTGTTCTTTACCATCATTGTATACTTTAAAGGCTTCAGTAATAGCTGACTGTATCAAAACCATTTATGACAAATAATTGAATTGAAAGTAAGGTTACTCTATTTCTATGTGTCAGAAGAAAGTTCTGCTTAAATCGTATAACGATTAATGATCAACTTTAGATAAGACACATTTCGACTTTCAGAGTGTTCAATACTTTCAAATATTCCAAAACCATTATAATGGCCCCCATTTTCCCTGCAAGGCATTGTTTTTTAGCTTCAAACAATTTTGAACTCGGCTGAGAAATCATTTGAACAAATGTTACGAGAATATTTCATTGTGATTGGGCAAAAGTTCTTTGTTTAACTATAGCCATTTAAGGAAAAAACTCTTCCCCCTGGAATCCATGCTTTTCAACAGACCATTTGTGATATCGGTCCAATGTTACGAGCACTTTTAATTAGTGTTCTCACAGTAAAAACCAGGGTGGGGGCGTTTGGGAAATTTGCCTTATATAATTATAGTGAACTACAATCTTAAAAAGAAAATCCGCCCCGTAATCGGCTGTCATGTTTGTCAACAGTTTATACCGATGTTTGAACTCGACTGAGCTATCATTAAACAAATGATATACTATGCTCAAGTTAGCTAACACAAACAAGACTGTAAGCGTTAAACAACATCGTTTGGAAAGATCGGTTATATTATACTACATTTGGATTGTGAAACTTATCGATCGTAACTCCAAATGACGGACATTGATATAATTTGAGACTGCGAACAATAACAATTACCTGTAGTTTTGGGAAAAAATCGTATAAATTGCAAAAAACGCCCGGTGCAAGGACCGGTTTTACCTCAAGGTCAATACTTTAAGATACAACTACAATTGAATGAATTGTACAGGTGTCGAAACTAATTATTTCGTATACGTATAACACTAGTCTTCTTTTAAAATACTTTGCCAACTTCAAAATCCTGAAAGGCCCAGTGATAGCATTTTAGACTTTGCACACGATTGTCCCTGGTTCAAATCTCGGTAAAGGCATCTATATAAAAATATAATCATTCTTTTTATATTGTTTCAAATGACAGTCTTGTTAATAAAAATACGAACATCTTTATACGAATATAACATCTTTAGAACTAATAAGCTTCAAGTTTATTTTAAAGAATACAAGTTTTGCAATATTGATCGATGTGTGGATAACCATAGCTGTATCATTGTAACAATCGAATGTTAGTTAAACTATGTAGAAATAATAATGCCAACAAACTTTACAACGCAACCCGATTATGAATTTAACAATGCCACCGATACAATTTAGAATCGTTGTAAATTACATCCAGGTCCTTTCTGAAACTAAGCATGACTTAAGTAGAACTAAAATGTAGTTGTTGATTGTTAAAAACCCGGAACATGCACATGAGTGTACATTTTATCTTTCAATTCCGGTCATTAAATCACAAAACAATTTAATTATGGCGTGATATCGTATTGTCAGAATGGTAATATGAATCAAGGCCTAAGACAAGGATACTTCAACACTATAGTACCTAGTGTGTTATATATAAATGAGAGCGTTGAAGAACCACATTGTATATTTTAATACACGGATGCTCTCACATATCACTGGAATGTAATGACTTAACTTAGTTGCACTTGTCCAATTATTAATTAATGTATATAAAGTGTCTGCTCTCGAAGATAACCAATTCAAATTTAAAAATAAAACGCCACTAACGCCCACACAATATTTAATTGTGTTCAATATGATATCGAGTTAGATGATCTCCTACAAGTCAATTCAACATTTTACATGCTGATGAATATTTTTACACAATTATATTACTAAGCCGTTTTGAATCGCTTGTTACACACGACGCTAAACTAAAATGTATATATTTCTTAAAAGGGGCCATAATTGTATTTTTTCACTTACAAATAGAAAACAGATGACCAACTACTTTTTATTGAACAAATATTATTTTCCTAGCATTGGTCATTGTCAAATAACCTACGATAAGGCTTTCAGATGCATAGATATTAAATCACGAAGACCCGAATGAAATAATATTGTAGAACGGACTAACATACACATATATTATGGAATTATGAATGCTTTGACATCCTGCTAAACTGAATACGAGCTGGAGTATAATTTGCACAGGGTATGCAATACGCTTCTAAGGGATACAATCAAATGATACTGTGTAGTATACTAAGACGATTTATCCAACTTTTATCAATCTCTATCGATTTAGAAAAAGTCGATTGTACTGCTATGAAAGACTAACGACCAAACGCTTTATATAATATTCATGATTAATACCAGATTTTGCAGCTGCAGAACGATTGAAATGACTATTCGACTCCGTATTTAACTTATATTACAATCCTTGGAGTTGTTCATAACAATGAGAATGAATATAAGCCGGTGATTCCAATACAGTCCCATGGTCGACCTTACGTTCACTCATTAACAAATATTATCTGCAGAACTGAATCATGTTAATCCATGGTCGATTTCCGTAAAACCCCTTCAAAAACAAACAAATTCAGCTTTACAACAATTAGTGCGACTGGACAAAAGGAGTTCAATACTTACTCAAAAATCTAGATATAAATGTTGACGTCGATTGCGTACAAGTGCAATTATTTAAGAAGAAAATGTGTGATATATTTTACTTAGCTTTATATGATAATTCTAGCAAATGTAAAACTTAATAATATAATATTTTTATATAATACGATATTTTTCTTATTCACATTTGAAAAAAAAACACATGCGTTTAGTGATTTTTGCACAGCTCTATTGCAGATGCTATGTTAACTACTAGAAAGTTGAGATTTCATTTACGATGTCCATAAACTAATGACTGTGCCACGCAAATTAGGGGATATTTTAAAAGCCCTTAAAGCACTCAAAGACTTGTGACTTGAGAGTTTTAGCTTTCGCGACGTAAGTTGGTACCGGCTTAGTCATTCACGTAATGCAAACTGCTGGATACTCATTCATAGAATCAGGATTACGAGGCCTAGTCCCATCCCGGCCACATAATTTGCTTGAGGCTAGGTGGTGACATATGTATACCGTCATTCTCCCAGACCTCTTAATTTAAGGCAATTTTAGTTACTGGCATTAAGTATATGCACTTCCTACAGGCAAACACCTGAGCTTGTTTTTGGAGGGCGTGAGTAGCTTACTGGCCGCCGATATATGTTTGAGATCAAACAAAAAACACACACGTACACACAAAAACACAAAAATAAACGGCGAACAAATCAAGCATAAATGGTTTCGGTTAACTAAATAAGCATTGTTACGTCGGTTGGAATAGGACTAATTTCTCAACTTACGCATTCATACGATTGAAAAAAAACTCAACAGAAAATCAATGTTTTCAAGGATTGCTGTTTCGAAATTTCCGACTGTAGCTCTTCTCATTCCGTGAAGAACAACTCCGCTTGAAAAGCGAATTGTTGCTTCTTCGTGAGCAGATATAGCTCACACAGACTTTGAAAACAATAACGTCGGATCCCTCGAGTACCAGGGCTAATGTCGTACATAAATATAACTAGGCTTTTCTGCCATTCCTTTCTTAAGATTTATAAAGTAAAACAAACTGTTAAGTACAAATCTGAGTTTTACTTACAAAATATTGTATGCTTTTTCACAATTCTCTTTGCTAAATCCACAATATAAATCCCCATGTTTCATGCTATAGGCAAATGAACAAAAAGCTTTATACGTGTACATAACTATTAAATACTCACTGAAAATACAATTAGTTTGTAGGAATGCGAATTTCAATTATATTTTGTTATCTTAATTTTAAAGTCATTGTTCATAGTAACAGATTTGTTTAAATTATTTGTGCACACTATCTTACAGATACGAAAACGAACATAAAAATTGTATTTGTCAGAAGCGCCTTATGCATAGCAGCAAACAAAGCCGAAAGTGTTATTGTATCAGAAGATTAAATTTTGAAACACAATACAAATAATAATCAATACATTTATTAAAACATTCCAATTGAGAATAATACATCTGACAGAGTGATTTGTGAATTAAATAGTTTTGACTACCACTCTCTAAATTAGCAATATTGGGAAAAAGTACAACTATTACCAGCATCCGAAATTGGGAATATATATATTGTTAAATCACTTATTAGCCAGAATTTTGGGAAAGCTTTTAAAACGTGTACATATTTGTTCAATTCCAAAATCGAGGGGATTATAATGCTTGTCTAAAATGGTCCAGGGCGAGTGTCGTTTTCATATCACCGTATTGTATATAATTTTACCATAAACTGACACAATCAAAAGATAAGAGACTGCGAAACATTACATAACATACTATTGCACTTTTGAATATTTATCGTGAATGTGTGAGTGGTCATTAATAATGTTCAAACTCGCAGGTAACAATTATAACTCCTAATTACCGTCGAATATGAAAATGACTATTTATCAGGGAGCTCGCGTAGTGGTACGGAACGTTTTTGGAACACTGATCCGGCTGCCTACAATTTTTATGAACGAATATAAGAGAAAAACAGAACGAATATTTCATTAACTAAATTATAATTCAACTAATCGTATAAGGAAACATGCGCAGCACCCATTGTCCAATAACGTATTTGATTTTGTTTCAGTCCAACTGATTTCTGCTGTAAGATGTATGCTAATTTGAAAACAGGTAACGAATTGTAATCAACCACTTATTCATTTGTTTTGTATTTTTTTTTCATTATTAATTTATAAAAGCGTACACAGTCAAGTACAAAGGCACCGCTGAGACTCGAACTCAGATTTCAATGTCTAGCATCTAACTAGAGACAAAGCGTTCTTCCTTGAACTACAGAACCAAATATGTACATTCTTGACTGTGTACTATCTACTGTATACAATCATTATTCGAAGATGTTTTATGTCTTATGGCTGAATACTGATTTATAATTTTATCTTAACATTCACCTATAGTTTTACGTAAGAACTTGTGGAGTGTGTACAGGCAGCGTTCGGTCACCGTGTAGGCAATGTCGGCAGCCGAATTCCAATTTATATAAGACCCGATTCGTGCTTATGATTGTCTAGCGATTACGTACGTCTTTCAAACTCGCTTAAAACAACGATAATTGGAATGTATTTAGTGTCGACCAACAATCCAAAACGTATTGGAAACAAGCCGTACTGGTATTTGGGCTAAATGCCACTATGTGAATAAGTCATGATTTTAAATTCTACATAGGCGATGCCATGGTACTTGCTCATGTTTCTTATTACCTAAATTACTAAATAATATCACATACAGAAGAACATGTGTTTTCATATACATGGCGCTTCGCTCTTATCGTACTTAGTTCAAACCATGTCACTTCGCAACATTACATTAAACAACACAGAAACATTGGCATGAGCCAATGAAGCAAGTATATAAATTAAACCCATTTATTGTATTATTTATTGAGTTCTCCATGTCTGTCCGTGTAATTGTCATTATAGAGGATATATGATGTATACGTACGGTAAACTCACTTCTGAAATTATTGTTGATGGTTGCACATCATGACTTTGATGTAAACGTTTAAATAAACAAATGAATTATCTGAGTATCTTATATTATACCAATAATACATTGCGGTATGTGCTTAAGAGCCAATTTGTCCAACAATTGTCAGAGTTTAAACGTCATTAGAACTTTGCTGACATATCTTACGACGATCATTAGAAGTGCTTAAATAGTTGCGTTAACAATTTTATTTTAACTATGATAAATAATCGAATACAAATCGAAAATACTTTATTCATAAAAGGAATGGAGTTATACGTTTTAAACGTGTTTACTATAATAGTAATCATGTGAGATTTGCGCTTCCCCAAATATATATTATAAATTCATAATATCAACAATGAGTATTTATATCAGCGTTGAATAATTATTTTCGTCAGCAGTAGATCAAATGGAATGCCTTTTCGTTTCTGCGATTTGCAATACACTTGACTCTAAACGTAAACGTTCATGCCAATAAAAAGACGAAACTAAAGCGAGAATGTTATGTGTTCATATCAGTGTAAGCTCGTATTACCATTTCGTAAGTGGGTTAAGGCCAAAATAATATGACAATATCTGTTTTATATGACCAAGTATTACCTCGAAGTTTGTTATTGAATGCTGTCGTACGATGATTGTGTTAGCATTGGACTCATTAATATAAGAGTGCATGTACAATGACGTCAAATGCTTACGAAACCTGACGCTCGCTTTAATGACAAAATAATAGTAGATGCGTAGCAAAATAGGAAAAGAGTCGTGAGATACACTACAACGATTCCCAGCTCTGAGTGAAATACGGGATGTCCTTCAGCAACCGAACGACAGGCATTTATGTAATAAAAATTACAATCGTCAACTACACTTAAATGTAAAATAATCAAACACACAACCTTGTGTTCAATTTAAAATAAAGTATCAACGCACAAAACTAATCCTGCATACAATACTTTGCAATTATTTATTTTAAACATCAACATCCAACAAAAATTAACACGTTACAAGATAACGTTATAAGTAATTAATATAAAATTACAACGTAAAAAAATTGCAATTATTTATTTAAAACATCAACATCCAACAATAATTAAAACGTTACAAGATAAAGATATAAGTAATTTATATAAAACTACAACGTGTATTTCGGGTTATTTGTCTGAAAGCATACAGCATTGTATGAAGGTATAGAACGCTGTAATAGCAATTCAGACATACAGCTCTGTGATCGAGCTATGAGGTAGACTGTGGGATACATAAATTGTCAAGATTCTCGCCATGAGAATAATCATATTTCCTTTCGAATATGTAGAAAGGACGAATGACAATAAATTGAAAATAGTCAAGTAAAACCTACATGTGAATATCTTCTCTCCTGCAAGATAACGGATATATAAACTAAGAAATGTGTTAATTGTCTCGACAATAACCGAATAGTGTTCCGATATAGACTGTATACAAAGAAGTTATGGTCCCGTGTTTACATACAAATAACTATATTATTAATACCCACCCCAGGTAATATTGAGTCTAGAGAAGGGTAGTAAATAAAACACATTAGCATTGAAGCGTATGTCCTGAACAAATAATATGGCATATTTGAGAAACTCGACTTATAAATGTTTGTAATTGTAATGTGGGACCTTTAGTCGAAAGCATCCACGCGACGAGCACGCAATCCCACGGTGGTGGACGTCTGTGGAGCTTTGTTTCATGGCATATGTATACCAAAAAAATTATCACCAGGATAAGACGTCAGTGCAATATTGCTGATTTTAACAGAAATTTCGTCTCCAGCCTCTAATTGTACCAAAGTCGAGATTTGTGAACTAAACGCGTTGAAATTTCTGTTGGTCGACTGCCGATGTGTTTGAACAGCAGTCGCCAGTTCCACTTCGCGTGCGAGTTTGACATTGTATTTGTACATTGCATGTTTAACAAGGGTGTTGTTAGAATTCTCATACTCTTTCCTAATCTCTGGGGATTCATTGTTTTCAGTCAGGCTCAGAAAGGAGTAGATGTGGTACGTGCCCGTAAGAGGAACAATTAGGCGGCCGTTCTGGTATCTCATTCCGTATCTCATGAAACCTGTCGTGTAATCTAAGTCTCTGCCGCTAAACCACGACAACACAGTTTCCATGGCACCTGGATTGTCTCGTGTTTTATCCGCGCCTTAAATATTCAATACAAATGTTCTTTAATAAAAATATCAACATATTTCATGTTTATTTAAGACATTGTGTCTGACTCGGATTTAAATTAAATGACTTTAGTTTAACAAAAGAAATATTTAACAATGTATTGGCTATAATTGCTTAATAAATAAAAAGGTTTACAAATGAACTTCCGTTAACAACTTATTACCTGTATGTTTGCTTGATTGCTGCCCTACAAGTTTTGCAGCAGGTTTCATGTCGGGGATCGATGCAAGGTAATCATTTTTGAGCTCAATTTGCACATTTTCTAAAATAATTAAAAACATATCTAGCATGTGTAAAAACTATTCTTTTCACAATGTCGTTTTTGACTAATACAACTTGTTTCATGAAAATGCTTTATTGACACCATAAAAAAGGCTATAAGGTATCTAATTGTAAATAACTTTACATTCGCAATGTAAGAGTTATCCAGTTATCCACTGCTACAGAAGTTTGACATGCAAAGACGTTTAGAAAGTAATAAACCTCGAACGGACTATACGTATAGTTATTGCATATGGGCCTTGCTTTGTGAAAAAGTGGGTTAATGCATCTGCGTAAAGTGTCGTCCGAGATTAGCCTGTGCAGTCAAATCAGGGACGACACTTTCCGCGTTTATAATATTTTTTTGTTTACAAACAGGCTCTTCTAAGCGAAAATCTAATTAAGGGGGAAAGTGCCGCCCCTGATTAGAACGTGCGGTCTGCACTGGTAGACACTTTACGCACAGGCTCATATAAATTCTTCATACCCTCAAAATATTTCTTGGTGTCTGAAGCGTCTTGTGACCGGGTACGTTCGTACACAATAGCAATCTCCTACAAAACATAAGCAAAGTATTGTCTATACATCATGCCTTTTCACCTTGCTGATCTGTCAGGACTCAATATTATGTCAATTCGGCATATTGAGTCCATAGACTGAGTAAATAGCTTGACAATGAATTATTTGATTAGACGAAATAATAAACAAAAGATGAAGAAGATAATAGATTTAATAAATAGTTACAAAATAATGGGTCAATAATGTGTCCACAATTGCGACAAAAAAATAAAAAAATCTGATTTCATTTAAAAACATGGCTGATTCACAAATAATATAGCGTTTACATATAAACGCTTTTTCTGCAATCCCATCAATAACTTCACTTAAAATCAACTAAATAGTATTGTAACAATTTAGTAAAGAACTTTGAAGCAAAAATAATTGGTTTTCTAGTACAAGCGATTATAATGTTATAATGCACACATTAAAAAACTTTGTAAATGTAATCCAATACGATTAAAATGTCTTGATGAAATACAGACATAATGAAGATCCATTGAATAGCTGAAATCGTTATGAAACTATAGAGTGGAATTCCGTTTGTTCTATTTATAGGGACCACGGTCGATTAAACCACTTCATGTCAAATTACATCAGATGGTTTGGCTGTGAGGTGGTTATTTACCTCTCACTGTTGATACGAGACTAGCGGAACGAGGTAAGTTATTATTAAGTGTACTACATCATGGTACAGCTGTTTGCAACAATTATCGCATACAGAAGCAAGGCTCATATGCTTTTAGCCTTCATGAGATTACACAACAACAATTCGTGTTGGTTGATACATGCAATTTTTGACATACTCATTTGAACAGCAGTAGTATTTGCTTATCTAAATACCTGACATATATTCAGTATTACATCTAAAAAGTTATATTTGTGAATGAGTCATAGTAAATTATTGTTTGCTTAATAAGATCAGTGTGTGATCGAGTGTAAAATAGTGCAAGCAATATGAACTTAGAATAGTCATGGACAATTTACTATTTATTTATTAATTTGTAATATGTTTACAAAAAAATATATATGTTTTAAATTGTTTGCATTGTCCCTTATCGTTTTTGGAAATAGGTGCTTCGACTGTTTTTCAAAGGACACAAACAAATACACAAATTATATCCTTCTTGTAGTTTTTTAAAGGTAATTCGGTTTCATTGACCCGATTAAATGTTTTGCATTTATGGTTGAGGTTAAAATTTAACCGTGTATTACATTTTAAAGTATATTTGCTTTTAAACAACCACTGACTATCAGTGCACAAACTCAATACCATCTCCAGGCTAAACAGAAAATTCATCTTCAAATAGATGCCCCTTTAAAGGCAAAGAAAAAACTTACACAACAACAACCTTTATTTTTAAATAAATCAATATCAGTAGTAAACAATGGTAACATGTAAGTATACAAGCTTTTGTCATAATACGACCATAAATATAAAGCAATGCATACATGTTTTATAAAATATTTAAGGTTTTTACTTGCATAATGTATTTTATAATTTGTCAATAAAATGAACATGCTTCTTATTTAAAGTAAAATATTATTTGTACGTTATCTTTGTAAAAAGATATCATTGAAACAACCTTTATCACATAGGCACTAGATACTCCATATAACGCCACACACGAATCAGACAGTAGTTTATTTAATCAGATTATATATTTAAGTTTCTTATTGTAATTTTATTACTAAACCCGAGCAAACAACTTCAGTTGCATTTGTGTTATTTATGTATTTTAAATGATATTTTTTCCGAAAAACTCAAACAAATATAATTATTATGACCATCATGTTTTTTTGAGCTTGCCGGTTGCAAACCAAACTTTAAAAAGCTAATACCCTTATGAAATACTTCCGTATGGTGACAGATTTATGCCGCATCGGTTTAAAGACGGTCATCGACATGCAAACACGAAAGTTCGCGAAAATTACCCGCGGGTTGTTTGTGACATTAGCATTGGCACAAACTTTGCCTGTCTGATCCTCACGGTCGAAGTTTAATTCACTATTATTAACGTAATTATGTTATGCTAAATGAACGATCCCTTAATTTTGTATTTAAGCCTACCCATGTGCCAATTCTAACAACTTCAACAACATCTTTTAATAAACATTCTTCATTTTAAAGAATCGCGAATGTTTTATTTAAAACCATCAGAATTCAATATTTGACAATATAATGAATATATCCAAACAGTTGAGACTTAGTTGAATATGTAGTTTATGCTTTCCGGTGGTTTATAGAGAAATATCAGTGAATTAAAACTAATAATTCACGGTTTCAAACAAAGAAAAATAACAGTAAAAATTATCGAATTTTCACTGTTTTAATGTTAATGACGTCATTTATGTGACATTAGGACGTCATTAATCCAGAGTAATTCTCACTCTATTAAAATGTAAATAAACGGTGGAAAAAAGCATAGTATTTAAAGAAAATGTGTTGGATTGGATGGAATATCAATTTTAATTCACGTGTGATCATAGAAAATATATTTTATCGATAGTCCAACCATTCCATATATCCTAAAATTATTTAATATTATGAATTAAAGAATTAAAATCAGAAAAAAATGTATTAGGCATTTCACCAACTTTTTCCAACAAATGTTTCAAAGTTGCAGCTGTTTCGGTGCATTTAACCTCGCCGTTGCTTTTCAAACAAATCTTTGTATTTCCATCAACTGGTTTAATGTCCGGCATAGTCCATACGATTATCACCACGGTCACCAAGACGCACAATAGCAGAATAACTGCACACACCGAGCATGTTTGTACAGGTTTCATTTTCATATCCCTCAATGAGCCCACCGCTTTACTGCAAGGCATTTCTGTTCGTTTAACACCTTTATGCATTTAAACCCTCGCGACTGACTATTGATTATGAACCACAGAGAGACGCCTTATATATTGTGTGTGTACATTTTATCTGACCTAGTAATAAAAACTGACAGCGCAACGGTTTAAAGTAGCAAACGCACGTGTTCACATGTTGGGAAATAAAAAAAATCTGAAAATTGTCATAGATTCCAAAATTAATGTTTGAATAACAATCAAGCAAGCAAAATAACACTCCTGAATGAGAAAAAGGATAAAGATCGGGCATTTTTTTTTTATTTTTTTTTTCATAAATAACGTTTGGTTGCGATAATTGAGCAAAAACGTGTATNACCAAAAAAAAAAAAAAAAAAAAAACAATAATATTTATGGAATTCATATCTCGATTATCTCCTTTTGGTCCATGCCAAGATTCCTGAAACAAACAGTCAAACGTGGAGCTACACTTTTACATCGGACATCGGACAGCTATTACATCTGTAAAAGGTAGAATATGATGGTATTGCCGGTCATAATAACCAAATACCAAAGTAGGTAATAAATTGTGAACAAAATACTTGAAATTGAGTTTTTACTCATCTGTTGAGCATTGTGCTGTGACATCGATTTTGGTTCGAAAATAAGCCATCGACGAGTCTTTCTCAATACGTCGGTTAAATGCCCTTTTAAACAAAAAACAAAATGTTGGAACTTCTGTCTGAATGGTCGTTGTATAAGACATGTAGTTTCGGAATATAAATCATACCACGTTATTTGCAAGGCAGGTATGCTTTGGTTCTGAGCTATGCAGTCAGATGTTCTGTGCGAAAATAATCGATCCACGTATTTTTCTTATATGAAACGCTAAATTGTTACTCGGCAAATAGCCGACATGAGTACTCTGATTAATTTCGTCAATATGTATTCAATTGTGTAAATTTGTCCTAATAAATAATTAAAAACTTCACAGACGGTACGATATTTTTTAGATTTATTCAAACTTGTCCATTAAAATTAGTTCTCAAATGAGAATGGAAATGTGTGTATAAGAGCAGTTGAAATTCATTAAAGCTGCGTTTTTAAATTGTTAACTACATTAAATCACATTGTCCTTATTTATGACAAGAAACAAATTATAAAACTGTATGATTAAGCACATGATTTAAACACTAAAAAGAAATAAACAGCTGACAGCTTTATGCTGTAAATGACTCAGATTAAGTGGACTTTAAAAGTAGATAAGTACAGCAACATCAACAAAACAAACATAACCATATAACACTTTCGTTATCATAATGCAAACAATGCTCACATGCTCTCCATAATCTGAATAGAACGATAAAAGTGTATCACAAATGGCCTACTTTATTATTTGTAAAGATCATAGGCCGAGTTTTAACTTGACGAATCAAGGCCGCGTGTTTTGACGACCTCGACCATTGAAACGCTAGATAGCGATCAGCTTTGAACGCTTTTTATCGCCACTTTTAAACCCACATGATGGTGTCATCATATCCAGTTATAAATGAACTAAAGGTATTTTGCCCTTACATTTTCAAAAGATTAAACACTATTTAATTATATTTTAATAATTGTATCGGTCATATCAATTACTGAAACAATATCATCAAATATCAGTATGACACAGTTTAAGGACATTCTCCTTTATAAATTGATTTTGAGCATTCAACAGTCGCAATAAATAGTGTAATTGAAAAGCATTTGCAAGTAAATGGAAGATATCCAATTTTGCAGTTTGAAATAGAACACACCTAATGTTTTGTGACCTGTAACTATTTGCTTAATATGAACATCCTTGCCAAGTTTACATTTACTGCGTCTCATACTCTCATGCCTTGAGGTTATGTTATCTGGTTTTATAAATAGTTAACTACTTTTGAAACATGTCTGGGTCATAATTTATATCGGTGAATAGGATCATATAACTATTGCGTGTTACGGTGGGTTATCTGCTTTAACGATTTTCTTTATCACGGTTATTTCAATGCATATCCATTTACGTTTAACTGAGTGTCTCCTGTAGTTTTCATTACTTAAGCATAAACTTAGGGCATTCTACACCCTAAGATATAATTTAATACAAGTTTATAAAAAGAAAAATAATGTGGCTTTGTATGTTGTTTCTATACTGGCGTTTATATGTAGCTGTGAAAAAGACCTTTATCATTTTCCAAAAACGAGAACACGAATACACCTCCTGACTACATTATCCGATATCTCGACGTTCAAGGTTGTTTTGCATAAACAAGACATTTAGGCAACACTTATTGATGAGATGTTTGCTGTATTAGTCGTAACACAAATTCATAAAACCAAATAAAACAATATTTTCGCAACAATAATCCATTATGCATCGCATCCGTGTTTTTAAAGCAAACTTGTTGCTTTGATTTTCTTTGAGGTTAAAGCTTCATATTTTACGACACATCATTCGTAAACTGTTTATAGTACAAAATGGAAGCATTTGAGATCTGAATTCGTTTCGTAGAACTATTAAAGTAATATGTAGAAACTATTTTGTTTTTATTCTGAGCTTTGCTCCCGTCTCTCGTAAGATGGGATTAAACTATTTGTATTTGCATTTGAATTTATTGCATTTATTTGGTTAGGAGTCAAATGCCGTCGAACAACTGATCAATTTGTCGTGGCCTTATTTGGGAATGATCCAAACACTTGACATATCACTAGAGCTGCTATATATGTTTATAAATGCGTCGCTGATGTAATACTCGTCATATGTTGGCGTACATTGTCCTGTTCATTGTCCTGTCATATTGTTCTTTGTTTATAGTGCAGAACTCAATAAAGCAGACGACATGACAAATACAATTCATGGGGAAGCGAACAATTCGTCTGACAAAATTCCAATTTATGAAACATTATCTTTGTTGGTTTCCTTCTTATTTCGTTTTTAATGATTTGTGTTTTTAATGTATGTATGAGTCAGCTGTCTTTTAGAGCATGTTATTATCTATATAAAAAAGAATTTCAAAATGATACCCAATTTACGACAAGTCGCTTTTATAATATTTCGATTTATTCTTATCTATTATCACGCGTTTCTTCGGTATCACACATCAGCTGTTAGCATTTTCACTTTCGCATAGATATCGATCGACCTTGGCTGTGTTTGCAGACGTTTTCGCTGCGCTGCAATAAGGGCATTAAAGTGGTTTAAAGAAATAAAGAAATAAATCTTCGTTGTTAAATTATAATACATATTGTTTGCATGGATGCATGAACACCTAATTCATCTAGTCACTGGTATATTCAAAAACACGAACACAAAAAAAAACATACATAAATAGTTTAGACATCCAAAATGAGAGAAAAAACATTGGACTTAAAGAGAACCAGAGAAGAAAATGCCGGTTAAGTATGAAGCTTTGCAGCACTGGCTTGCAAGTAAATTTTGCCATGACCTACATTTTTTATAAAACAGGAAATAATAACGTTAACTATGCATCGTTTGTAGCTGTTTGATACTGAGTTGGCTGCAAATAACTTTCAACCAAATTTGGTGTCAGCATGGTTATATTTTAACATTCGTTTGTATTTATATGTATAGTAAATATAAGATGTTTATGGTGTATGTAGCAGTGCAATTGATACTGCCACTTTTGCAAAGTGTTTAGCATCAAGACCAAACCGGGTTTAATTAATTAAATAAGGCCTATCTAAGACGATTTTTAATTTCCACAAAATTTACAAACCCTTTTTTTTAAATTAGAAATTCTTATGGAAGATCGATCATTTTTCTATTCGACAGATCTTTTGTTTTTTTTTGGGGGGGGGNGGGGGGGGGGGGGGCCTTAAAATGTTTTTGAAAGTTTGTAAAATGCTACCAGCCCAGCCAATAAATGATCTTCTAAATGCTTTGCAATACCAAGATTAAATCGCCAGGTTTTTACCATGTTGTAAACGTACATAGAAGAGTTAACTTGTAAAACGTGAAACTAGCAAACAAACATAAATGCAGAAATACAATCGAGCGAAAGCCCAGTGAGATAGTGAGCATTATCCGATTGCATTATCAGTTTTTAGAATATAGGCCAAGTGCAATGTAAACGGGCGTTGCTATTGTAAATGGTCGATGTTATCTAGAATAATAATTGGTGACTGCATGGCAGATTGTGAAATAACATTTTGACTGATCTACTCTCTTATATAACGTTCGATTTAGGTAGTCAGCTCGATTTCATGTTAAGACACCGGATGCTTTATTTGAACAGGCATTTCATGATTGGTAAAGTCCATAGGTAGTCACTACCATTAGTAGAATATAGGAACTCGCATATGAAGCGTAATAAGTACCACAGATGTCTGCTTAATTGAGATTGAATGCATAGTAAATAAAAAGGAATACTACCGGAAATATAATTAGTTTAATTTTTATAGTGGGCATGGATGAATCTCAAAATAATGTGTATAAAAACAGGGATAGATTTTTCAAACTAATAATGTTGTTTAATACGCAGAAAGAGTTTATTTCAAAGCATACAACTACCATTATCTTTGGATGTGTTTGTTTTGCTCTGGTGTCAGTTGTGATTGTAATATGTTCTTGGACGAATATTGAACACATTGATGAACATAATCGCATGTGCCTGTTTGCTGATGTAAAACTTCAGTGTACGAAAGATATTCCATTGTTAGCAATCCTCTTAGAGAAGGTAAGTTTAATTTACCACTTAGAGTTAACATATTGTTTTCATGCCAAATTAACAGAATGAGATAGATATTTGATCGCATCGTATTTTATTTTGTAATTAAAGATAATACTCGATTTACAATATTTACCGCATAGCGAGCATACGAGTTCACTTTGTATGGTATATTAATCATTCAGATCTACGAATACTTTTTGAAAATATTGTTTAATATTTATCACCCATGTATATACAGGAAGATTTTATTGAACAATTGAGTCATACTTATCTTAGATGCTGCTTAGTTGTATTCATAAGTTTTATTTAATAACTTTTCATTAGTACACTATATGTAATTGAAACGATGGTTCATTTATGAGATTTAGAGGAATGTTGCATGCACTATAAAACATGTTGTCAACGTGATATTGTTTGCTGTTTTCATTTAGAAACAGGATTTCCATGTTTAAACAAGTGTTTATATTCAACAGGAGATAAGCAAGACTAACGCAGAGGTAAACAACTTCAGTCATGTATTTGTGACGGAATTTCTGAACAGTAAGTCAAATTCCGCTATTTTTAATTTTTAATGGAATTGTTTGCAAATTGTTTCAGTTTTACATTAACTCATGTACTCACTTGAAAGATAGTTTATCCAACCGGGTGTCGAATTAATTTAATTTAAACCTATTTAAGTAAGCTCGATTACATCGAGAGCCTAAGGCTCATTAAAACACGCTCGAGTAATGACTTTTCGCCATTATTACGCCATTCTCGGGGAATTATTCCGAGATTCAAAAAGCTCGGCCCTACATCGGCCCTAAAACATAGTTTTATATCGTCCCGAGATCGGGCATGGAATACGGCACGATGTCGGCCTGACACCGAACATGCACATTGCCTAGTTTAAACGCATATCGGCCCGTCGTCGTTCCGATATCAATGTGTTCATCGTACAGATATCGGAGTTTTACATCGGCCCGAGAATGGACTTGAGCTAAGGCGCGATGTCGACCTGACATCGACCGCAATTTATCTTATATTAAAATCGCTTATTCATTTTCGGCATTTTATTACTTACACATGGTACTCATTGAATATGTCGAAGACTGAAAATGTGTTTTTTTTTATCCACAGGAATAATTTTTGTAGCTCGGGTCACACACATTAATTATTACTAAATAAGTATGTGCCAATGTAAATACTGCAATCGCACTTGAGTAATATTTGATTACGATTGTTGTTGTTTTTTTTTTGCTAACAGACCACGCTCCAGTAAAAGAGTTCTACTCAAAACGATTGGCTGACAGGAAGCCGGCAGCCAAACTTGTCGGAAACACAAGTTGTTTAAGAAATGGTAAACCGTTAAATGTTAAAGTGAGCTGTTGTAATGGCTTTAACAGCGTTTTTCCGTTGAAAATATATTTAATATATAGAATAAGGAAACAATGAATATACGATTGATTTTGTCCAAAACAAGTTGTGTGTTTTTCGAGTCCGTTTCTAGTTTAAAACCAGTTGATAATAAGTAATTCGGTTAATTTGACATTTCGTTAAATAAACATTGCTTAATAAAAAAGTCCACTATGTATACTTCAACTCAATGAATCTCCCTACATACTGCATTACCGTGTTGAGAGTTTTAAGTGATTTACTTGCAGACGAAAAGATAAAATCTATGGGGAAGGTCTTATTTGGTGCAAACAACGAAGAAGTTCATCCCAGCCTCGGATTCCTAAGAAACGGCGTTCTCCTCCAAAACGGTCGGCTGGTTGTACCTCTCACGGGAACATATCGGGTTTACTCCTCATTCCACCATCGGTTACAATGCAACCTACCCGGACGACAAGCAAGCGCAGACGAAGCACCGTTGGTTAGGCATGCTTTGTACCGATTCAACATCCGGCTAGGTCAAGACGAAGAGTTGGCGTCAACCAGTTATGCCCCCATGGTCTGCTATTGCGCATCGTTCGTTGATTTTAAAACTGAAATATCTACATTGATTAAGCTGCGGGCCGGTGATGAAATTTCTGTCAAGCTGAATGACTGTTCTTTGCTTATGCATTCAAATGCAAATGAATTTGGGCTACGCTTAATTTGAAATGGCGTAGGTTGTGATAAATATATATGTTTGTTGTAATAACACACCGTTTATAAATGTTTTTCGTGTATTACAGTGTTAGGCAATTGAAAATTGATCTTTATAAATATACCATTTTGATAATTAATGCGTCAATATCATTTATTGTTTGAGATATTCGTATAATATTACTTTTCAAGTATGTAAATAAGTTATCAATTACTACCTTGACTTGCCATATTTTGTTCTATGATTTTTATCACAACTGTATTAGTATTGTATGTACTACTATTTGTCATATTGTATAATATGATTTGTATCACAACTGATTTTGTATTATATGTTCAATATTGACTAGACATATATTATTGCATGATTTTCATCACAACTGAATTACTATTGTATGTACTACCTTGCCTTTCAACATGATATTGTATGATTTTGCACTACAACTGAATTAGGATTGTATTTACTATATTGACTTGCCATATTTTATGATATGATTTGTATCACAACTGTATTAGTATTGTTTGTACTACCTTGTCGTGCCATATTTTATTGTATGATTTGTATCACAAATGTATTAGTACGAAGTGCGAACCTATTTTATCACACCACTCATGAAATTGAAATCATTAATTTATGGTTTGTTTAATAACAAGTAAGCTTTTATGACTCTCGAAAATAATAGCAATGAATATGTATTGTGTATTAATACATAATTTATGTTTATTAAATTTGTTAGAGTCCATTGACTGCAAGTCAAGTCAAAATTTATTTATTGTCGGTATGGGGTAACAAGTATATAACATAAGCTATGTATAGCTTTTGACCGGCCTGCAAACACATCAAATATAGACTAGGTTGTTGCTATTTATGAGCGCAGATTGTTTAAGAGAGACTATGCAATTGAACGCAAATAATTATGATTCAACGGATTATGCCCCTTTCGTGCTTCATTTTACTGAACTAACCTGTTTCGTTTTGCATGTAGGATTATATGCATATCTTAACACTTTTATGTTGACTTTAGAAAACGTATTTTGTTTAATACACATGGCATTTTTTTCTATTTTTTTTTACATTAAACGAGTTTAAATTAATCATAGTGACAACAACAAGGAACATAGATTTTGAAATGTGATTTTCTGTAATGCACTCTGTCCATTCTCATTTAGTCTGTGTAAACGCATTTGGATAGGAAGCTCATGCCGACACCTTTTTTCCTGCGCATACGATTTACACGTTTTAAATAGAATTGACGGGGGATATTTTATTCTTTGAGCGCATGATTATATCCGCTTGCATCTGTGTAGTTACAAGACATTTTAAGCTGATATTGGGCACGTTATCTTCATAAAAAGGATTCTACTTTATGCCAGTGCTGAATGTTATAACATAGATTTAATTGATACACCAATTTTAAAAGAATACATAATATAACGTCTCAGCAGTGAGTTAAATGTGAATAATTAACACTTCCAATTGTAATATTTCACATATGACCTGGTTTGGTCAATTGTGTTTTAGTTATTTATTTCACAAACATATTGTTCCTCGTTTCACCTATTGCAAATTAAAATGTTGGTTGAAGACACTTTATTTTGGTATGAGTTTGATATGGTATGTTGTAGCTCGTTATGTAAATGCATAAAACATTTTGACTGAATTTAAAAAAAAAAAATCAGGTGTTTTCTTGAATATATGAACACTTATTAAATGATAAAAACACATGCTTTAACCTGATTTTTGCTTGGATGCTCTGCCAGAATTTGACAGCAACTTTGTAAATGATTGATTTTCTAAATACACCTAACTTAATTAAGTAGGGGTGGGGCTTGATTTCGTTTTATCAAAGTCGCACTGGTGATAATGTATGTAAACCCAACAATGTTGCTCTTAAGTGGCTGAATATACACCAACCACAAGAATACACAAGATTAGCGTTTCAGTTTATACAATTGTACAATCCAGACATTTCATTAATATTATCATTTAATTTGAATTTACGGGCAGACAATCTATTGGTCAAGTGGCATGGAAAGTAAGTAAATAGTGCTTTAAATGTGTATATGAGCCAAGTTCTATTGATAATTCTTTGTGCGGACCACCGCAAAGCAACTTGGATACACGTTAATAGAGATTGATAAATCACGAAATTCTGCCTTGTTGTCTGATCTGACACTGGCATACATTGTAGATTAACCTCCGCCAGATTGTGAAACACTAAGCCAATTGTTTACCTTGTTGCTTTTAGCAAAGTTCAACGCTAGCGCGTCCATTGAGTAAACATAAGTTCAATTGCTGTGTCGGAACCACCTGTGATTTATCTCAACAACGCACATATGAACAATAACTTTCAAATATAGAATCTCAAACCTATATATTCAAAATGATTATGCTAAAAATAAGATTATACTAGATATGTGTTAACTGGTTGATCTCACCTAGTTGAAATAAAAGAAAAAAGCCATTTGTTTTTCAGAAAACCAATTTTATTCACAAGTATGCACATTACATTTCAAAAAAATTTAAATAGACATGTACAGTTGTTTGTTCAACATCAAATTTAACATATTAAATATATATTGCAAGTATGTAACTTCACACGTTGTATAAAGCGCTTGTCATTGTAATCATGTTTGAAGACGGTTTCTCACCAAACGACCTTTTTCATCGCAAAATGAATCATAACAAACAGATTTGTTGGCGTTAAACTATACATACTGTTTTATAAGTACAGGTACTCTTTTAGTCTACAATTTAAGCTTAAAAAATATTCCGAGAATGCATGCAAAACACAAATATCATTTGACGATTACATATATAAATATGTTGCCTGCTTTTAAAGTCTATTTTTATTTCTTATGAAGACACGTTTCTGATTTTGTCGTACAAAATACACATAAAGTTAAATTTAAGCTGCACTAGTAGAAGAGAAACCTTATTATACAATGCGGTCGTTTATTTATGGCAAGAAACCAATTGCCAAACATTGTCACATAAAACAAACGCACTTGAAAAGACACGCGCGTACGGCAAAGTAGAAAAAACACACGCACAAACATTTAACATGTAATAATTATAAGATTACAACTTCAAATCATCACAAATCAAGTTATATACACACAAGACATTTCAATTTTATATCCTTTAACTACTCAATGGTTTTATACAGACCAGAGCACCAGATCCATAACTTTCTGAGGCACGATGAAATGAAACAGAAACTTGGGTCAACTACATCTACTCTTTGTTAAAAAGCTTTAGAGATATAGCATCATATAGTTTAACATTCAGATCATCGTCGTGAATTTCAGAAATAAGCCACAATATGGTTGTTAAAGGCCAAGTTACATATGTCGGCTGTGTATATCTGTCTTAAGCCACATAAACAGTTTAAATAAGTTAAATTGTTTCATATAAATACAATTTGTACCGACATAGAAAATTAAGATGGTATATTTTAACAAAACGAGATTTAACGAGAGCACATAACAGCTGATGTTATGTTTTAAGTGATTTGCAACTAGAATTGTATGTCCAAGTCTTAAATCAAAAATCGATTACATGAATCGTTTATGGGTTTGTCAAACACAAACAGGAAAACATTTCCATTCAATCGAAATCCCAGTTTTCGCTAACAAATTTGGGCTTTGTGTGTGCGCATTGATATTGGCTAAATATTACGAATAATGGTATACTACTAACGCTGAAGTAAGTGTTGCTGTTGTTTTCAAATTCATTTAATTAACCATGTTTAATATTCGCATACGCCTGTTTCTCGCCATTTCGTTGTTTCTGTTTTGATATATATAGCTCTTAAACATAAATGTGAATCTTTGTAATCATTACAATATGTTTCTTAAATATTTAAACATTTGGACCCTATTGTAAAGCCAAACGAAGCTTGCATGACAAGTTTTCACTGGATTCATTTGAATTTATGTAGGGAAATATGAAAGTTTGGTAAAACAACTATAATGAAACAGTGAGAGTCATACACAACTAATGTGGACATGGACATCGTTGTTTTTGTAGCGTGTATTTCTTTTGAAATTTTAAACAAAAAATCATATAACAACATATTCCTATAAGAAAGATCGTTTTTGTTAGCTTATTGTTTTAACAAAAATACATGGTCGCAAAACAGTGGCTACTTAGAATCATATAAGGAAATTACTCAAATCATGTGCAATCCAAAGAAGCTGTTCTCAGTGCAAACATGTTTCTCAAAAGTGCCACTGATTTTGACTGAAATTTCTTCTCCGGCATGCAGTTGTTCCAATCTCGAAAGCGGTGTACTGAAGGCATGATTGGCGTGATATAGGGGTTGAACAGACGACACCAGCTCCACGTCGTGACCACTCTTGACGTCATATTTGTAAATAGCGTGTTTGAAAAGAGTTCCGTTTGGTATGCTTTGATGTTCTTCAGAGTATTTGGTGCTCCTCAGAGTAAGAAAGGAATAAATGATATAAGAACCCGTGAGAGGTACGATAAGTCGTCCATTGTGGTACCTCACCCCGTCTTTCAAAAATGCGTTCGTACATTCATGACACCAGCATTGTACAAGCGCGGTATCCCGGGGATTTATTTTGGTTCGACCTGGAATTTAAATATATATATATACGATGCGTTTTACTTAAATGCTATATTTTATGAAAGTGATTGTTTTTATAATGACGATGACTATGATGTAGTTTAAATTATGTTATTTTGGTACATTAAGCGACTGTACAAGGGTAATTTAATTAT
>VMBQ01000644.1:112300-160154 GCA_007657795.1 Dreissena rostriformis
AAAAAAAAACTGAGAAACTTGCCTCTCGCGCGTGGCGTTTGTTGTTCTCTGTTATCGAAGTGCAATCCGTCATCAAAGTATCCGCATACCCGGCGTCAATGTCATTTCAATAATCACATTGCTACCTTTGTAATGATAGCACGTTATTTGTCTAAATGGATCTCGAATTTGTCATATAGACACTTGTAAACGCTATACAATATTCTGTTAACATGTGTATTTCAGTTTGGTGGAGAAATGTGTCTGTAGTCGTTTATTTTGCGACGTCATACAAAGTGCTGTTTTCAGACTCACGTGTTGAAGGAAATCAGAACATTTCGTTTTATAATTTCCCTAGAGACGCATTATTAATATAGATATCAGTGTGAAGTTCGCCAATTTTCCTAACACAGTAGCCGTTGTGATGACATGAGAAAATGGGTGAAGCTATATTGGAGAGAAATTTAAATAAAATAGTGTCATTTTATTACGTTTGTTGAAACTTCGTACATTTACGCTGTTTCCATGGATTACGGCAGATAATTACATGCATAATACAATGTTTATGTATTGTTTCGTCTTCTTTGCCTTTCTTCATTAGATAGTTATGTACAAATTTAGGAACGTCATGAGGGGAGTGCAGTGGAGAGTATGCCATCTGCTTTGGAACTTGGGACCTACTTTCGCCCTTGTAAAATATTCTTGTATTGTCATACACATGTAGTTATTACTCTTACGTTTGCAGCAGTAGTCATGCAATGTGACAAAACGGACAAATCATTAATTTCCATCCATTAATAGTATTCATTGCTTGCAAAACGTGTCGGTGCACAATGCACGAATCTTCGGATCTAATCCTATTATCATCGAGCAGTCGATTTAATAAAGTGTAATGCCCTCCTCAGAAACAATTAACATTGGCCCAAACTGGGTCGAAACTATGTCACCAAGTCAAGTCTTTGACAAGGTGTGTACCTTGTAGTCACGGGAGCGTTTCATGGTCATTATGGCCATCTTTTTATGCCCCCGGTAGGGTGGCATATAGCAGTTGAACTGTCCGTCTGTCCGTCCGTCCGTCCGAAAACTTTAACATTGGCCATAACTTTTGCAATATTGAAGATAGCAACTTGATATTTGGCATTTATGTGTATCTCATTGAGCTGCACATTTTGAGTAGTGAAAGGTCAATGTCATCCTTCAAGGTCAAAGGTAAAAAAATCAAAGCGGCGCAGAAGGGGGCATTTTGTTTCTGACAAACACATCTCTTGTTGTATATATATATATTTATTTATATGTATACCTGTCAAGGAATGTATCAGTTCTCCTACAAGTCTTGCTGCTGGTTTCATGGCAGGCACGGGTTTCACGAATCCTTGTTTGAGCTGGTAGTTGACCAGGTATTCTGTTAACAATTAACACACGCTTTTCTTTACAAATTACTTGGAATATTTGCCAGTTCCTATTCGTTACGGAAGACATCCTTTACTAGGTTAACTGACTAAGGCCTCAATTGACGTCAAACACGTCTTTTTGTACAAACAACGTTTCACCATTAAACAAGTAAGGACGATGTTGCCAATTTAAATGTTTGAACCGTTTTCCGCAACGTGTGTATAATATAAATATTGCATTACACGTAGCATGTACTATTTGTGTCATATATTATAGCATTTGCTCTTATGTGTGATTAATAAGCAATTACATAATAAAAACAAACATATACCTACCTTTACTTTTCAGATGTGCATGCAACATAGCGTCTTTTGATAATTCGCCATAAGCGTCAGCACATGCCTGTAATAAAGATTTAAAACTAATTAGTGGCACAATCGTTATGATGCAGTTGTTACAGAAAAAGGAGACACTGATTTTTATACATCGTAGTGTTTGTCGTCACTATAGCAGAAGTCGTCGAAGTCTCTAATATGTTGTCGTTTCAAAATATGTGTTGCTGCGTAAGTAGTTGAAGACAGAATGGTAGTATATGAATGATAGTAGTCGTAGAAGTACAAGTATAGATTGTTATTGACTTTTAGTCAACAACAAATGTAGTTTAAGATGTTAACAGCTATAGCTATCGACGACTTAATAGCAGCGCTCGTCATAGATGAATAATTAATTATCTTGTCTAAAATATAGATTTGCTTTCAAGTCGTTCTAATAATTTGTGTCGTCTAACTATTCGTAGTATAAAAGTAAATATAAATTAAGTTTTAAAAAAGATTGGAAGATTTGTGCATGGTATTGCAAATTTTTATTAAAACGGGAATCAAACAAATATCACGTTAACAGAACGTTTAGCGTATATACTCGCTTTTATATCATCGACTGAATAGTTTAAGTTGTCGAATGCGTAGCATTTAAAGCTATCGTCGTCTTTGGAGAAGTTGACGTCGAAATAAAAGTTGTTGTTATAAGTATCTTGAAAGAATACGTCGTCGTTATAATATTTACAGTTATAAGTATCTGGAAAGCATACGTCGTAATAATAATAGTTACAGTTATAGGTATCTGGAAAGGATTTGTAGTCGAAATAATAGTAGTTACAGTTTCATGAATAAGTATCTGGAAAACATACGTCGTCGTAATAATAGTTACAGTATTAAGTATCTGGAAAAAAGACGTCGTCGTAATCATAGTTACAGTTATAAGTATCAGGAAAGAATACGCCGTCTTTATAATAGTTACAGTTATAAGTATCTGGAAAGAATACGTCGTCGTAATATTAGTTACAGTATTAAGTATCTGGGAAAAGACGTCTTCGTAATCAAAGTTACAGTTATACGTATCTGGAAAGAATACGTCGTCGTAATATTAGTAGTTACAGTTATAAGTATATGGAAAGGATACGTAGTCAAAATAATAGTTAGAGTTAAAATAATCTGGAAAGCATACGTAGTCGAAATAAGTGTAGTTACAGTTATAAGTATCATAAAAGCATACTCTGGAAAGCATACGTAGTCGAAATAATTGTAGTGACAGTTATAAGTATCTGAAAAGCATACGTGGTCGAAATAATTGTAGTCACAGTAATAAATATCTGGATGAATACGTCGTCGTAATAATAGTTACAGTTATTAGTATCTGGAAAACATACGTCGTCGTAATAGTAGTTACAGTTATAAGTATCTGAAAAGAAGACTTCGTCGTAATCATAGTTACAGTTATAAGTATCTGGAAAGAATACGTCGTCGAAATAATAGTAGTTATAGTTATAAGTATCCGGAAATAAGACGTCGTCGTAATAATAGTTACAGTTATAAATATCTGGAAAGAAGACGTCGTCGTAATAATAGTTACAGTTATAATTATCCGGAAAGAGTACGTCGTCAAAATAATAGTTACAGTTATAGGTATCTGGAAAGAATACGTCGTCGTGATAATAGGTACAGTTATAAGTATCTGGAAAGAAAACGTCGTCGTAATAGTAGTTACAGTTATAAGTATCTGGAAAGAATACGTCGTCGTAATAATAGTTACAGTTTTAAGTATCTAGAAAGAAGACGTCGTCGTAATTATGGTGACAGTTAGAAGAATCTGGAAAGAATACGTCGTCGTAATAATAGTTAGAGTTATAGGTATCTGGAAAGAAGACGTGGTCAAAATAATAGTTGTTACATCTATAAGTATCTGGAAAGATGACGTCGAAATAATAGTGGTGGAGCTCACAGTACCATGGGAGGAGCGTTTTGAGTAGAGCTTCGAACGGAAGCGCACAAAGTACCAGACTCTCACAGATACCTGCACAGAGAAAGTCTGGAAGGCATGGTGTTTTCCGGTGAAGGTGGGCTGCAGAGGTTTCCAAGCGCAATCACTGTTGCGCGCTTTCAGCAGACTGGGGGTTACAGGACAGGTCTGGAAACGGGCCATATCGGTTGTTACATGTGAATCAAAGTCTGCTTCCTTGTTGCTATGGAGGAAGAGAGAGGAGAAGCAGATAGGGGGACACAGGGCAGTTGACTAGCGACTGGCCACCGAGACTTGACAGATGAGGAAGTGTAGTGGAGGCTTACTATCTCCTGGCCGGAAATTGATCACTTCCGGTCGGCACACCATAGGAGGACGTCTTGGGACAGTGCCGAAACGTCCGATGAATATGACCTCACCTGATGAAGGAGATAGTAGCAGCATCACGGCTGTATCTGACAACAATAGTTACAGTTATAAGTATCTGGAAAGGATACGTAGTCGAAATTATAGTTACAGTTATAAGTATCTGGGAAGGATACTGAAATAGTATGTCGTCGTCGCGTCGTAGAAGTAGTAGAAGTAGTAGAAGTATAATTAGTCGAAGTAATAGCTATTAGTAGTAGGTTGTAGTGGAAGTACAAATAGTATTACAAGTAGTAGTAGTGGTAGAAGTAGTAGCTGTAGAAGTTATAGCAGTAGTATAAGTAATGGTTATAGTTGTTGTTGTGTTTGCTCTAGACGTTGTTGGTGCTGATGGTCATATCATGATGACGATATGAAAAGATAAGTATTCAAAGTCGAGGTCGCCTTTCCAGAAGATGTTATACCAGTGATACTTGAAATAATTGTAATAATGATAGATAAAATATGTCTCTAACCTTTTCAAGCAAATCCGTTAACTGTGCAATATTTTCCTCAAACTTAACATCCCGCGTTTCTTGATGATATTTTCCAACGATGACCAAGTATGCCAGCAGAAAACAAAATAACAACGCTGAAAATATTACACATTTCAATTTCTTTAAATATTCGAATATGTTTCCAATTTCATGAAGCATGTCTGTATGCTATGTTATCCGATGTATTATTAACTGCACACTCAATGGTCACTCTCCGTACAACCAGTCGGCTTCGGTTCTGAAGTACAACTGCCTGGTTGTGAAAAGTGTTCATATTTATACACCGTTGATGACGTCGTATTGTTGTATCTGTGCTGTGAGGACCATTGGTTGTCGTCCGTGGTTTTCATTTTTTGGGATCCTAAAAAATTACTCACACGATTATGCACACGGTTATTGAATCGTCTGCCTCAGGCATGCTTGAAATTGTTTATTTAAAATAAACAAGGTAGAACGTTTGACAGATCTTTAAATCGATGTGTATCTGGCAAATAAATGAAGTAATGTAAACATTTTAAAATAAATAACGTTATAATAGCATTACACATGTACCATTTTCAAAGGTAAAAATAATACTAAAATGCGGTTGTGAAATAAACATTAAATATTTAAAATTATTGTTCTCTTTAACATACCATTTTTATGCCAATGCGATTTGCATACATGTTCACGTAGTGTCACTATGCAGCCCATTCTTCACGTCAGCTAGGAAAATAACGTCTGCTCATGAAATCAACTGAAATATTTCGGAACCAATTAAATGCATATTATTTCATTGTATGATTGACACGTTTGTTGCAGGGTCGTGCATTAATATTTACGCTTATACTTAATAGTGTTCTTCTAGGTTAAAGAAACGTAAAGTTCTGTGTAACGGTTGATCAACGATAAGCATATCTTAAACTAGGTTAACATTTTCAAACGTTTCATTTATTAAATGAAAATCAGGTTTAACAATTGTTATGTTCAAATGACTCTCTAAATAGTTGAAATACTATTGAAATTTATTTAAAAGCATTCTGTTCTTTGGCAACGTGTTGCGTTCATGTCGCTAAACTTCCGTAATTGCTTAAACTTAAACAGGAAAAGGATTTGATTAAATATAACCGTTTCGGTAGAACCATTTGACTTTTTCTATAGCGTTAATTTTAGTTTAAATATTAATATTTTTAGTTTAAATTTTAGAACAACATGAACAAAAAACTATATTTTCATTAAATAAATGGTTTAAACATTTTGAACGACATGAGGTGTAATCATTTTTTTTTAAATATATATGCTAGTTATTACTTTTATTATTTATAAAGGCTTTTTATTGTGGGTAAGTTGATACATTTTATATGCTTATCGTATCATTTTCGATACATTTAACATTCTTCTAAGGTTCTTAGCTCAACTTTCTCAAAAGTTTAGAATTTTTGTTGAAAATGTATAATTAATTTTGATTTTCTTTGTTGAACATATACACAACTCATTTACCAATTGGTAAACCTAAAATTCTATGTGAATGCTAATGATATGTATATATTACTATGTTGTATTTCTTGTTCTTATAATGCTCTGTTAAAATAAATAATTATCTAAGTTAAAGCTAAGAAATATATAGGAAAAATGACATATTTAAATGTCTTCATAGCGAATCTATAATAAAGGTCGAAAGCAAGATTTTAAAACAAGAATAACAATAGTTATTATCAGAGGTTTCTTAAGTTTCTTCACATTAGTAATTCTAAAATTTGAGTTGTAATTTAAACGTTTGGATAATTATCATTGTATCATTGAAATAAAATAAGTTCTTATATCAAAATTGTAAAGGTTGAGAATATCACCCTGATGCGTATGGATTGAAGCTCGACTCCGTTACCCAACACTGATAACCACGTATCAGAACAATTATCCATCTATCGCATCTATCATGGATATACAAATACTTTTTGCAACTCAGTTTCTCTGCTATTTTTTGTTTTGAGTGAATGTTGTTGTGTATTTTTTTTATTTTTTTATTTGTTGTTGTTTTTTTTTTTTATNGCGTATTCATAAAGATTAGACTTTTGTAACAATAAGAACATATATGACACATACTAAAATGTTTTTGATATTAATACATTTTATTGAATGAGCAGAAAACACTTAAAACAAGTCTGAATCATTTCTTGTATATCATCAATACATGTCTATTCTTTCCCCTTGAAATGTACATTATTGGGTTTTCATATGTGTTTTGATGTTTGACATATTACTTTTTTGTAAATGAATGTTTTCGTTTTGATAGTTTTCCCTTTTTATCAGTATGGAGTAATACATGGAAGGTCTCTAGCATGGCACAGACATAATTGAACGCTTTCGTTTAGGCGTTCCTTTTTTAGATTTAAACATTTCAACACGAAAGGAAAGGAAATATGATCAATACCATTTTTTGAGAACGAACATTTAACGGTTGTAATGTGCATTGTGTAATAAATTTAAAGTGATGCTGATAATATATTATTATTCATTATACATGTATAAGATACGATAGCGCTATATCATTGGCCGGACACAGTTATGTTGTATCAATGCTTACATAGATTTACAGTCAAAATCACTTGTTTGAACGATATTCAAATGTATTACAAGTATTCGTACATAACCAATATATTACTGTTTTAAATATTTGTAATGTCCCCATCTTTATACAATGTGCTTCTAAAATACTTATGTTTTCATTAACAAATGGAAGACACAAAGTTTATGAACACTTGTATGTTGCCCTCGAAAATATTGGACATTTAACATTAATAATTGCATATTCACAAGAAGGGATTGCAATATCAATATCAATATTCAATATTTAGATAAAATAAAAAAATAAAAACATAGTTTATTTTATATATTAAATATATTTTTAATATTAATAAACAAACACGTTTGGTATACTGTTTTAAGCTTGATATGTCACAAACCATTTTTTTTAAAGATATTTCCGTAATAAAATACTTATAAATACTTATAATTCATTACATTGCACTTGTTATTTGAGCATGTCCTGACTATAGCCGCTGTAACGAATCTCCAATCATTCAATACGTATTCCAAAACATGTTTAAATCGATTTACTGTGAAGGTGGATATAACAGATATGTCTTCGCGTAAACAAACATATGTGTGTTGCCATCAGCAGACTTAATGTCTGGAATAGAATTAACAATAATGACTACGGTTAAAAGCACCATTTGTAAAACGCCCATTCTAACCTACGAACAAGCCTTCACAAACGAAGTCACTCCAAGTACACAACTACCTCGACTGTCGAATCGACAACGGCCTGCTCGATATAAACATACTCAACATTTGCATAAAGCAAGCCAGCCCATTGTGAGGTGACATTGCCCTTAAAGATAACAGTTTGCACGCTCGGGTAGATTTCACAGTATTAAAGGGACAATTCTCATAAACGATGACTTTATTTAAGAGATAATATATGCATATAATATGACACTTTGCTATCATGAAAACCACTTACAGTACGTGTACCAAATGAAGAAAACACACGTATTTTATATTATGAGTTTATTTCGCCAATAACAAAATGGTACTTGTTAAATTTCTAAATGCATTCATTACAGGCTTTAACATTTCGCTCTATTCGGTATGTGTGTTTTTTCGTGCATGTTTTTTACGAGATAAATAACAACCATAGTAAGTCTCTTGATATTCTTTTTTTTTATTCCACCATTTATTTATTTATTTATTTATTTATTTATTTATTTATTTATTTATTTATTTATTTATTTATTTATTTATTATATATATACGAGCATAATGTCAGTATCAGCTTTATGCTGTTGAGCTGTAATATATATGTAAATACATAAAACCGCTTCTCAGATGTTTGTTGACATACTGATGACACGGAAGTTCTGTTAACGAATCTTATTCCGTATACAGGTATACTGTTAAACAAAAGGTGTTAACTTTCGTCGTACGTTATTCTTTAATCGCCGTTGAATTCCAATAACTGTTTTGGTGGATGCAGTGGTAAGCCTGTTGTGAGTCCCTGCCAAGTAAAAGTTGTCTAATGCTGACTATGCCAAAATACTTCATAACATTCTACAAACATTGTTTTTTAAACGAATGTAAAATATGAAAGACAAAATATGCTTAGCGGACCTTACTTTTAGATGTATTTGTAAAACATTGGTCCGGACTATTTTGCAAAGGTTTGGGTGATTTTCCTTTGAATTAAAATTGTAAGTTTTAAAACAAAAGCTTGCACACTGATCATGCTGTTCTAGTAAACACAACGCTTAACTAACATGTTTATCCTTATTTTCCACAATAATTTAACAGTATAGTCATGTTGACAATGTTGGGAAAATCGGGTAAAGAAAATTTAATTTCCCTATTTCAACAGATAGGAATATGTGCATGTATATGCTGTTCAGGCTATTAAAGACAATCTATTAACTTCCTACTCAGAAAATTGTAATTAGACAGAACAAATAAGTATTCGCACGTGTAATACCATTTAAAGCAGTATACTTTTAATGATTGGTACATTTACATTTTCTTAATCATTGCGAATAATCATGTGTTAATCTCACAGTCTTGTTTTCATCAGAATATAATATTGGACTTTCCCTATACTTATAACAGATGACCCTAAACTGTTTTATCATGTTTCAAATCGAGATAACTATACTATAGTTGTTTTTGCATAAGACAATTAGCAATACAATATAATTCTTGAAGTTTGCAAATACGTTTGTATCTTTATACATACACATTGCCAGACTTTCAATTTTGATGGCGAGTTAATAAATTTGCATTAAATAACTGTAAACATTCAGAAAACTTAAACGAAACGTTAATGATTTGGCAAACTTAGCTACGCATGCACTTTCTGTAACACATTGTCTTCAACGTTCATTCTACATGTACGTGTTAGCAATTTAATAATCATAGACAAGTATTTAGTAGCGCACCAAGTTTCTCATTTTGCGTCGTTGTATTCCGCACTCAATTGACTTAGACGGGAGCTATTTATTAATATTGTAACGAACTACCATATATAGAAAATTGAGTTAAACTATTTATTAATGTTAAGCAGGTCGGTAAAAACATAAGCCGAGATTGCCAAATTCCGTGTAACGTATTAGGGACATGCTGAATCACTTTACAGGCGGTAGTCGAACAAAGGTTTCTCATGCTTGTAAATCATGTAATTTGTTGAACTTCCCTGGAGCAAATTTAGAACCAACTCTGGATAGAAAAGAGACGGTAAACAAAAGAGACAAAAGTGGCGCACGAAGCCAGAATGTTACGAATGTAGGGGTGGGACATTTAACTGATTTCTCTGTAGTTGTATGAGCAACGTGCCGCTGCAATTGCCTATGACTGATGGATGGTGCTATGGTGACACTAAGGTTAATATTCCGCACGTACGCTGTTCAACTAGACGATGTACATACGCAAATTGTATTAATGCTTGGTTGAGAGCTTCATTGCACAGAAAACATTAACTTTACTTAATCGTAGTTGTTTGAGGTTACGATGTGTTGTATATATGTATATCAACAAATACTTACACTACTGTATTTTATTTGTGTTTAAAATATATAATTTCACAAATTATACGTGGTCAGAAAAGTACGATTATAATATAGAACAGTATTCATGTATGTGAGTGTGCGTGTATGTGTATATGTATATGTGTGCGCGTTTGTGCGCTTTGAAGTTTATGAGTATGTGGGTAATTGAACATGAAAGTCGCAGGGCGATTGTGGTCAATAAGTTGATTTTGTTTTGTTATTTATATGTTGTATTCGTGATTATTTTGTGTTGATGATTATACTCAACAAAAATAAAACAGAAACATTATGGCATCAATAAACAGTAAATTCGATCGTGGTTTTATGTCTTATCAATTCGATTGAAAAATACCCACTGCCACAAGAAAATTAAAGCAAATACACTGAAACTTATCTGAAGAGATATTCCTAGCATGTTACGGTATTTATCGTTAGTTTTACGAAAATTGAATATGACACAAAGTGGCAGCACATACACTTCTTGGCATACACATATTCTTCAAATCGTATACTTAAAAAGACGTCAGAACTGTCAGTGAAATCGGTAATTATGTTGTTGTCTTAGCCTCATTTATCAACATTTAATCATATATGGGACCAGATGTAAAATGAAAAATAGGATACGATGGTAACAACGCAAGCACATAACTCGATAATAAGCAAACTTCTATAAATAAACTATAACTATGATTATTATTGAATCACGCAATCCATTCGTGGCCGTTAAGGCCGATATAAATTACGAACCCGATAGTTCAATGTAAAGCTAATGACCTTCTTCCTTGTAAACAATACGTGGAAAGATTATGTTTACACCGAAGGACAAAGGACATTTGATATGCATGTCTCGCTTATAGAGGTACAACATTATGTGTCATTACAGATTGAGAATCTGCAATAAGGCGTTGGACATGAACACAGTGAAAAGGGACTAAAAATTCACTCACCTGTCAGCTAGTTAAAGAGAAGTATTAAAATGTATACGACATAATTTGAAATGAAATAAAATCCATTTTTTTTCAGAGTAAGTCAAAAGTGTCCTAAAACTTAAGAAATATCCTTGTACACGCTTAGAAATTCTAAGAAGAGCGATTTTACATTTTGAGAAATCGTTTGTATCACAAAATATAATTTTCTAAGGCAGTATGCATACCTTTGGTGTTGTTTTGTGTATATCATCATTATTCCAATAAAAAAAGATAAAGTACTATAAGATGCATCTTAATTAGTAAGTTTATCTAAAATAATAATTATTTAAGTTTTTATTGTATCTATTCATTAAGCAAATTTTAAGAAAATAAACTAATACAACATATAAAATATAAGATTGATTATATATAATGATATTAAAAAAAACAGCAATTGCAATAAAACAACTTTTAGGTCATGTGGAACGTATTCACTATGAAACTCGAGATACTTGTTAACCAACAAACTAGTCATACTATAGTAAACCGGTGCGTAAAGCTTATGCAAACCGCCTGCATCCTGGTTATTGATGGTTTAAATAAAACCAACACGTCATGCTGTGAAACTAGTTCGATACAACCGACGAAAGAACATAACGCGAACTCAATTCCACTTTGACGTATTATAGCTTTTATTGAGTTTGTTGATTCTACTGCATGAATTAGCTTCGTCGTCTGTCTAGACAAAAATTGATTACCAGATCTATAAATGATAACGGCATGGAAATCAGAGATCGGGACAGGAATATGGTTCATATAAGGAAAGTCTCATGAACGTGATGTTATTGAATTCACTGACATTTTGCTATTGTTATGGTTTTTGTTTTCCGCGTAGGATATTAAGCTTACAGTACATTAATTTTGGTGGTTTGTATGCGGGAACGGTTCGTCACAGCAATACACAATTTTACACTATTGAGTTAAAAAATTCACAAAGAAATGCAATTGAAGTTGAAGGAAAAGAACACAAAATTAAATGCATTCATGAGGCCAAATTTGATATACAGTCTATCCTGTCAGTAAAGACCACTCAAGGGATTTGGTCGTTGTGGTCTTTGTTCACATGTGGTCTTTATTCGGGGTCGATTGAAAGGATTTGAAAGGATTGGGAGGAATTCGTTGTGGTCTTTATGGACAGGTGGTCTCTATTAAAAGGTGGTCTCTGGGACAGGTTTGACTGTATACATTTTGAAGTTTGAAAGAGAACATAACAAGGGGGAAAGCGAAAAGGAGAACAAACGAGCACTATCTTTTGGTGATGTGGTACCGATTTCATTAAACTATACACTTGGCACAATTGTGAAAAGACATTAAACCTTCGAACTCAGGGGCAACACTGGTTAACTTTGACAGAAACTCACCCTTTATAGTACCCCCACAACCGGACAGCCTAACGTCTGAAAATACTCATGTGATCAAAACATAATTGGACAAAAGTATGTGAAGTAATAGACCTACGAAAGAGGCTGCGAATTTCATTTACCGTAATATCTCATTTGAATAACTAGGTCACGGTCGCAACAACCACGCAGAATATGTCATTATATCGAGGTTATTGAAATAAAGTCCTTCGTCTACAAGCACTGCACTTCGCTAGTTTCGTTCTTCCGGTAGGAAGTTTAACATTTAGCCTAGGGTATCTGATTACATTCTACGAGCGTCGTCACGTGTCACTGGTGAGACAAATAATAGCTTTGTCGATAAATTAAAGAGGGGTTACATCCTTGTATTTACCAACAAACAAACGGATGTAAATATAATTTATGAAGCAAAATTGTACTTTTATTAAAAATATATGATACGTTACACATGGTAGGCTTAAAAGAGGTATTCCTGATTATTATTATTATTATTATTATGATTATTAATCGCGTTGTTGAATTTGTGTGATACACCTGTTGCACATCCTGAACACACTCACCTTAACATTAACTAAATTACCTTCTCAATATGAGTTTGTTACCACAAACGTTAATCTACCGTTCGTTTAGTGTTAGGCTACGAGTTACAACTACCAAAGTATCATTTGCAATCATGCAATAGAAGTAAGTTTATTAAAATCATTCGCCAAAAGGAAACCATATACGAGGATCACATTGCCAAACTGAAAGTCCCTGTATCGATTTACATCACACACTTACTGAGTGCATGCTAACCCTATGCAATGGATCGAAGTTTTGAAAAAAAGACAGGACTCGGTATTGGAAAAATGCACAGTAATGGCAGGTGCGTTATGCTAAGTTGTTGGAAAACAGCCCTTACAGTTATTATAAAAAAGGCATGAAGGCTTCAAACTTCAGACCCCATAAATGTACAATAATAATAATAAAGGTTAATATGATACCTGAAAGTGAAAAGTCGCAATCAGCGTTTGCTTCTTTAGACTTGTATTGAGCAAAGTTAAAACCAAACACTTTTTTATTTCAAGATAACAATATTTCTCCAAGCACAACAGTTATAATGTCGTGTCATAATTAGAGGGCACTATGGAATACACATGCAATTGAAATGAACGTTACTCATAGTTTGCCAAAAAAAGAACATTTGAGTATGTGTCATCAAAAATAATTAGAAAAATGTGGGTGAAAACACATTTACCGGTAGCTTTTGACTGGCATATGTATATTTCTTTCTTGCTTAAGTAATCTTGATAAGGCACTGAAACAATGTTGTGCAACTCAAACTATTGTTTGAATACCTTCATACAACGGCTTCCCTATTGTATGGCACGTTAATATTTAAACGTGATCGATGCTTTTGCAGCGCAGGTTTTAAAATCAATTCGGCCTTGTCCTAGATGTTTATTAAACGTGTAATGTTATCTTGTGCATCGTTTATTTAAACTGTATTTGTTGCAGATAAAGAATAAGTTCAAAGCATTAATCGATAGTTATAGTAACATGTTTCTTTATTCATTATCTGTTTAAACGTTAACTGGTGAGAAATCTCTATACATACAATTTGTCTTGTGCCCAACAAGATATTGGACATGAGTTGCGTTTAACTTTTCAACAATTGTTGGGGAGAAATTAAGAACATGACTTCGACATTATGGGTGTACTAATATCGAACTCGCGCACGCATACAGTGTTTGTCATTAGTTTTGCATCGACTGCCAGCTCATAATTTTGTCAGATAAGCGGAATGAATAAAAAAAAAAATTGAGGTCACGCATCTTTCGCTGGTACATAACCATCAGCAATATCCAAATGGTTGTGCTTAAAATAACCAATATAAACAACGTTAGCTAATTACACTTAATAAAAGCATTCATGGTAGTTATGCATCATATCCATTGATGCGAGCAATATCGTAAATTGAAGAAATGACTTATCACACTACAACATTTATTTCCAGTGATATCATTATGAAATCACAGCTGCTATATTATTCCATACAGTACCAAAACCTATTATTAACAAGTTATAGCTATGGTGTTGGGATAAACTTGGACAAGACCAGAAGACGCAAAAGACAGGAAACTTTGTACGACCGAAAAGATGAAGTTAAGTGATATTTCTCACACATGAAAACGTTTGTGGTATAAAACCAGTTCAAGTTACATGTACTTGTATCGTTCTATCGGTTTGGGATCCCACATTTTCCCAACTGTGTCTGTCATCTAACGTAATATCTCTTGATCTAGGTCATGGCCGTAATAACAGCTCGTAGCATTATTGTTATTTCGTGTTCTTGTGCTATTTTGCATTTGTGCATACTATTGGGTTAAAACAAGTGCTTCAAATGGCGTAACATGAAACCCGTGTCAACAAGTATGAACTTAAAACGGCGTGACCCGAAACTCGTGTCTCAAACTATCAGAGTAACCTGAAATCCGCCTTAAAAAAAATACTTCGTCCCACTTGTGTTATTCAGGTAGGTAAGTATGGTGATAAATGCTGGCACAGGTTTATGTTAACATTCTTAACAGCGTCAATAATGATGTATATCTAGTGGGAAGAATAGTTGTTTTTTCGATCGTTGTTAGAGGGTAATATCTTTGTATTTACAAATACAGAACTTATATAAATATCATTTTGAAAATCGTTTTTTTGTTATAACTTTACTTATACAATGTCGGAATTTAATCGGGATAAATTGTGCAATTGTTTTGTTAACGCTCCGTCTCCCATTACTCTTTTGCTGTTTTCATGAATGTTTATATGTAATAAATCAATAATAAACATGAAAAAGTTGTAAAACATATCATTGTATAAAACCAAAATACAATTGTAAAGAGCTAGTAACCCAACATCACATTTTATTAGTGACATTTATGGTATGTGAACACGTTTATTTATAATGTGAAAGCTCTGAAATAGTCCACATATGTCTTAGCTGAACAGTATGTTACATAGCGTCGGAACTACAAATAATAGATACTGATAATTATGGGATAACATGAATATCAATCATGATGAATGAACCTTACTTTTTAAGAGAATTAGGTTGTGTGTGCAAATAGTATTATACCAGTATGCAACCATAATGACTATTTACAGATTAATATTAGGGCTGCATTCTAATTTTCAGTAAAGTATGGATCTCTCAGCTGTTGAAAACAATCATGTTCAATTTAATCTAGAACAAGAGTGGAAGAATGATTGATGTGAGCCGTTCCTTTCAATTTTATCTGTGATGTGCTTTAATACGACCATTCAAGAATTATTGATCAAAATGGTAGATTCGAGACTGGTCGATAGTGTAGTAGTTGAAGATACAATCCCTTGTTTCTAAGCAATTTCTTTATTACTGCATTTGTCCATTTGGCTGAAAATACACCTGCCACTAGAGATCTATTTATACTATCTGTGATAACTGGGATCAAGAATACAAATTAATTGTCTTTAAGCTGTACTGGTGACATGATGTCTGACGCAAAGGCTGTTGACATTGATCTTTAAATCGGCCTTATAACTTCGCTTTGCAAGATTTGATAAATTCTATCAGTGGCACAAATCAAATATTTTGTGAACTTTCAGAAGATGTGCCACAACTTAAGCCATCAAGTTGGTCTCTCAATATTGAATTTGTTTTCGAAAGTACTTATGGAAATCATTTGCTAATTTCGTGTCATCACAGTGAGGAGAAAGCGAGTTATTGAGAAGGTACGCCATAAAAAAGTGTTATATTACCCTCTGCCTCGTGTTTGTGTGCTGATTGGTATTAAAACAGCTCAACATCAGTATTTTGTACACGTGTGTAAGTGTACTTTGTGACTCAGGTTTTATCATTGAAATGTAATATTTTAATTGATTGTCTATACTATTTTAACATTTTAAAAGACATTTTTTTCCAGTTTAAATATGATGCTCTCATAGTATGACTGTCTTTAGATGCCGTCAATCGAGAAATGAAGTTATTGTAATGAAGTGTCCATTTTGCACACTCAAAGGAATATTGTATGCATACAAGTTTGAAAGTCGAAGATTGTCTATGTACAGCATCGCATAATCCCCACCTTTTAAATGGTTTGGGAACATCAGAAAATCAACAATTATAATGCTCCCCGCACAACGTCATCATCATCGGCCCGAAACCAACTCTCAGTGTCCAAATATTTGTCAATGTTTTCTTCCAATTAATGTTTTAAGAGGTCCTCAGATTTTCCTTCCACTGATTTCGTATAAATAGTGGTAATTTTCAATCTGTTTTTCCGTTGTTGGTTTATGTTGTATGTTAGTTCAAGCTGCTTTTTCAGTATATTGCTGAAGTTCACACAGTTGTTTGTTCGCCACCTTGGGCGACGAACTTTTGTACCTCTTTATTTCAACAAAGTAAGTTCTTTAAGAGTGCTTAGAACTATACTATATTATATGATTATAAGTATTGTGTCCATATGGTATATACCTTAGTAACAACACTAGCCATGTGTTGGTTAGTTGTGACTAAAATATATTGCCTTTCACTTTGTATAGCAAAATATATTAATTGAACCATATTAAATTTTCATTATTTGTAAAATTGTATCGGGCAGAAAAGGTTTTGTGTAGTTGCTGTTTAGTTTGCATTGTGAAATTAAAAAAAAAACATTTGCAAATTGAATATGTTATTCCGATGAAAGAGTCGGTGTTTATATAGTTCGGAACATATTTATGTACATGCTATAAACGCTCTAAAAATAAACAAAATACCCCCTCAATTTCTCCCAAATAAATAAATACGTCATTTTTTATTGCAATCCATTTTAACAAACATGTTATCAAATGTCACCTTTTTATTAAATTATTGTTTCTTGTCTTATTTCATTTGTCAACCACATTTACAAAATCTTGTCGTTATTCATTGTCTTGTTTTCTTGTATTTCGTAAACAAAATTATTATCCAAATTCTTAACAAAAATTCTTTATACAAAAAAGTTGTTTATATAAGTATCAAGACCACTTTATTCAAAATAACCTCAAATATTGTACGTTGATGGTTCAACGACTATTTTGATCACTTTCTAAAATAGAAAGTTCGGAAATTCCGAACGTCGATACTTAAAAAAGAATGTCTGGAAAACCAACTATTATTTTCCATAAACCGTTTAGAGACATAACCTTAACAAGAGCTTTGTTTGTCAGAAACACAATGCCCCCTACTGCGCCTTGTTTTGTTTTGTTGTTTTATTAGGTTTTTGACCTTGAAGAATGACCTTGACATTGACCTTTCACCACTCGAAATGTGCAGCTCCGTGAGATACACATGCATGCCAAATATCAAGTTGCTATGTTAAATATTCCAAAAGTTATAACCAAACTTTAACCAAGGTTAAAGTTTTGGGACAGACACATACACTGATATTTGACCTTTGACCTTGAATGAGGACCTTGACCTTGACTTTTCACCACCCAAAATGTGCAGCTCTATGAAATACACATGCATGCTAAATATGAAGTTTCTATCTTCAATATTGCAAAAGTTATCAAACTTTAACCAAGGTTAAAGTTTTGGGACAGTATGACAGACAGAAAGGCCAAAAACAATATACCTCCTCTTCTTTGAAGAAGAGGGCATAAAAACGTTTCATAAAAAAACGTATAGTCTGACGAGATTGTCATATGACGATCCCATACTACAATAATCATGTGACAATCAGAACATAAACTATTCAAAACATGTTTGCAGAAAAGTTAAAATCTAATTTTCAACCAAACGATAGTACTAACCAAGCTGTCCCGTTTCTAAAAAAATATATAAATAAATGAACTTTGAATCCTTTTTCACTGTAGATCTATCTTATCATCCACCGATGATAACCAATGAAGGACGTACCAGCTAATCGTCATGTTTACCATGCAGTTATCTTAGCATAACAAAATGTGTGTAATTTATGACCTGTTTATAAGTTGTTTTCGATACAAGCTTAAATGTTCATAAATTACGAACACAAAATATGAAACCGTATACATTTCGTAAAAATACAGTTGTCTTGATATTTCATTGTGTTTAATATAATAGATAATCGTTTTGTGTGTTCATATTGTGTGTACCAATAAATATATGGAAAATATGTGTGTATAATCATGTTAATGTTAATAACGATACCTGATACTGTAAGTCGGTTTTCGACCATGTTAATTTGGCAATGCACGTTTTATTATGTTAGAAGACGTGAATATCAACGTACACCGTACAATAAAGAAACACTTACGATTCAAGTTTAATTGTCACATGTTTCATCTATGCAGCATATGGTTATACTCCTTTTAATCACATACATTACATGTACTATCTATACATTTTATATAATTTCCGTGTATCGTTTCAAAACAAAAAATTAACCATTGTTAAACAATAACTCAATCTGATAAAATATGCTCACAATCTTATCCTGCTTAAACATAACAATGGACTTTGACATGTCACATTTAATAAAAAATGTAACACCTGTACCAAACTACAGTAAAATGGCACGCATATTACACAAGAAATTGACAGGGAAAACCCCAAGTAGGCCTACACTCATACAATGTTTAAATTCTGCAGCGCTGTTGCGTGCAGCGAATTTAAAATTTACAATTGGCCTTATCACGCCATATTGCTTAATCTTCCGGTATGGTATGAGCTGGCAGTGTGTCACAAAAGAAACAAGTATACGGTACATTCGTTAAGCGCAAACCATGTGTTAAAACAGTTAAATACTTCGAAGGCTATTATACTGTTTGTTAACGTAACAAAACATTTAATGCACATACTTTAATACATTCTGCTAAATTATTCAGTGTTTATGTATAAAAGGTATGTTTTAAATAGTTTACAACACGGCTATGATTTGCCATCGGCTCAAATTGGCACATCTTTGGAGGCATTGGACCTTTTTCCAACACTGCCGAAGGTGTGCCAATACGAACACATGGCGCATCGTAATCGTGTGCTAATCTATTAATACATATTATATTACATGAACAATATATGTTCATGTTCGTGTAAATGGTTTTTTGTATTGATACTTGTATACATACCATTCATACTAGTATATACTTGCGGCATATTGATTGTAACTGATGGTTTAATTTAATTATACCGAGACATGTATACCATTTATAAATACTTGACTGCTATTGATTGCAAATTTTTATTACACGTGGAAAAGGTCATACTACATGTAGCTATGGTTAAATCGTTATGGAAATCATATGTTACTGAGGCATAGAGGACGTAGCAACTATCCATCATAAAATATCGGAAAATACAGTATTAGAGCAAAATGACGTTGAAGAAATTAAAGCACATATAATGAGTACACGAAATCGTGTAACAGCCTTCGTGAAATTCATGTAACAAAAGGGTTATGACAGCCTTTAAAAACTTGACAGTTTATTTATTTTCTTAAACTTCTGATTGCATTCAGAATGTATCGCTTAGACTTTCCTTTACACTAATTCTGACTGCTTCCTAAAAGTCACAGGAAGGCTGAATTGGTAAAACATCTTTACCGACTACATTTTGAAAGCAGTCCAGCAAATTAATATGTAGGTGGTAACATTTCTAAATTGTTTCATGTTTATAATCCGTCCGAAATCCGTGTCAAATTTAATTGCAAAATGCTAACGCTTGATTGTCAAGTTAAACACTCGGCTGCCAGAATGAAGCAAGTTTTGATATTGGTTTCGAATGTAAATGTTAGCGATATAAACAAGTTAATAAAGTTTAAGTTGCTGGTATCGGTTTTGTTTCCCACATTGTCCGTGCTGCGCATTTCATTAACCGTAATATCCTGTTTGACTAACTAGGTCACGGTCGTAACAACAACGCATAAACGGTCATTATATCGAGGTTATTGAAACGAAAACCCTCGTCTACAAGTATTGCAAAAAGCTAGCTTATGCATTCCTGTATGTACTTAGATACTAAGCCAAGGGTATCGGATAATATTCTACGAAGCGGAATGAGTAATTGCTTTGTCGATCAATTTAAGAGGAATACCATCCTTGTAAATAGCAACGAACACACTAATGTCCATATCATTTCTGAAGTAGAATGTTATTATAATTATACATACATTATACATTTTCGGCTTTAAACAGTGTTTTCTAATTACTAGCATTATTATTCGAGTTGTTCATTTTGTAAGCGATACGTCAGTTGTACATCCGAAACAATGATAAACTCATGTTAACATTATATAAATTACTTTCTCAATATGTGTATGAATAATATTAGAACAAACGTTAAGCTACCATCCGTTAATTGTTTGGCAGCGTGGCACACATATCAAAGGATCATTTGATATGTAATCACGCACTAAAAGTAAATTTATATTGACGGTTTGTTGATTGTTCCAGATCATGTTGGTAAAAGCATTTGCAGTTTCTATTATTAAACAATGCAATGCACTTATTCGTACTTACGAAGCTTTTATCCTAAGAAATGAAGTATTGAAAAATATCGGGAAAAAATACTTTCGTAAATCTTTCTCATTAGCGTGAATAGGGGCGACTTTATTATAAATTTGATTTGAATTTGAATATCTCGTCACATTATCATTATATTAAATCGGTGCGAAGTCCACTACGTTGCGTCAAGCAATATTGACCACATCGACTCTAAGTGTGCAACGTTCGTGGATTAAAACAATGTATTATCAATGGTGATGATGCTACCAGCCGGTGCAGAAATTATGGTTAAATTTTTGTTCTATGCGTACGCATTCGCAAGTAAAGCACTTTGGACAACATCTGATATTTCTAACGTGTTGATGTTGTTAATAATAATAAATTTTGTGTTTTTGTTTATAACATGTACTGTTGTGTTACGTATAAGTGTTTATGCATCATATGCATTGATGCGAACACTTTCGTAAATTGAAGAAATGACTTATTACAGCTTGTATTTACGATGATACTGATATCACAGCCGCTTTATTATTTCCTGCAGTACCAAAACCTACTATTACAAAGTTACAGCTATGGTGTGGGGATAGACTTTGACAAGACAAGAAGCGGGCAAAAGACAGGAACCTTTATACGACCGAATAGATCAAGTTTAGTGATATTGCTCACAAATGAAAAAGTGTGTGGTATAAAAACAGTTTAAGTTACTTGTATCTTTCTATCGGTTTGGGATTGCACATTTTCCAAACTGTGTGCGTCATCTAACGTTATCTCTCTTGAAAATGTAGGCTATGATCGTAATAACAGCTCGTAGCATTATTGTTATTTCGCGTTCTTGTGCTATTTTGTATTTGTGCAAACTATTGGGTTAAAACAAGTGCTTCAAATGGCGTAACATGAAACCCGTGTCAACAAGTATGAACTTAAAACGGCGTGACCCGAAACTCGTGTCTAAAACTATCAAAATCACCTGAAATCCGCCTTAAAACAATACTTCGTCCCACTTGTGTTATTCAGGTAGGTAAATATGGTGATACATGCTGGCACAGATTTATGTTTACATTCTTTACGGCGTCTATAATGATGTATCTCTAATGGAAAGAATAGTTATTTTTTCGATGGCTGTAAAGGGAGTAACATCTTTGTATTTACCAACACAGAACTTAACATCACATTTAAGTAGTTACATTTATGGTATGTGAACACGCTTATTTATAATGTGAAAGCTCGGAAATTGTCCACATATGTATTTACTGAACATTATGTTACATAGCGTCGGAACTACAAATAATGGATACTGATAAATATGCGATTACATTAATATCAATCATGATAAATGAACCTCACTTTTAACGAGAATTAGGTTAATTGTGTGTCTAAATAGTATTATACCAGTATGCAACCATCTGCATACACAATCACAAAGTCGAATATAAAGGTTCTGTTGAGACTCGAACTCAGACTTCCATGTCTAGCAAGAGATACGCCGTACTTTATTGGACTACACAACCTTTTTTTTTACCATAATTGCAGTATAGTCAGAAATAATGCACTCTTGAGCATAAATTAAGTGTTAGTGTATGTCCAAGATGCTTGATTTTGATATGAAGAATAAGTTATAATTGTCGCTGTTCTTATTTCAGCAACCTTTTAGGTAAAGGAACACGTTTCACCAATTGCGAAATAAACATATCTAGACCGCTTTAAACATCACTTTTGTTTATGTGCAGTCTGTTTAAATCTTCATAGATAAACGTGTGAACAAAATGCTTGTGTTAGTGCTAGTCAAGGGATTTTAGAAAACCAGCATTTACCTACGCAACTCAAGACACGGTTGTGACATTTAAAAATACTTCAAAAAAAGGTCATATCGGAGGAAATATCTTGCTCGATAATTTGTTTAGTGCTTGTTCTGATTTAAAATTGAACTATTTACAGATTAATGTTTAGGCTGCGTTCGCATTTTCAGTAAAGTATCGATGTCTCAGCTGTTGAAAACTGTCATGTTCAGATAAATCTAGAACAAGAGTGGAAGAATGATGGATGTGAGCCGTTCCTTTCGATGTTATCTGCGATGTGCTTTAATACGACCTTTTCAATAATTCTGGAAAAAAAATGGTATATTCGAGACCGGTCGATAGTGTTGTAGTTGTAGAGACAATCCCTAGGGCATTTCTTTATTACTGCATTTGTCCATTCGGTTGGAAATACACCTGCCACTAGAGATTTATTTATAATGTCTGTGATAACTGGGATCAAGAATAAACAAATTGTTTTTCAGCTGTAATGTTGACATGATGTCTCACGCAAACGCTGTTGACATTGATCTTTAAATCGGCGTTATAACTTCGCTTTGCGAGATTTGATAAATTCTATCAGTGGCACACATCAAATGTTTTGTGAACTTTCAGAAGATGTGCCACAGCTAAAGTCATCAAAGTGGTCTCTCAGTTATGAAGTTTTCTTCGAAAAGTACTTCTGAAAATCATTTGCTAATTTCGTATCATCACAGTGTGGAGGAAGCGGGTTGTCCTTTTTATGGCCAAGTTATTGAAAAGTGACGCCATAAAAAAGTGTTATATTACCATCTGCCGCGTGTTTTTTGTGCTGATAAAGTCAAATGATTTGTATTTAAACAGCTCAACAACATTAATGTTTTACAAGTGTGTAAGTGTACTTTGTGACTCAGGTTTTATCATTGAAATGTATTAATTTAATTGATTATCTATACTGTTTTATAATTTTCAAATACTTATAGTGCCACAGAAAATTAGCCTGCAAATTAGATCTTTTTCTTTAAGATGAGCATTGTTTTCCACAATTGCCGATAGCCTTGTAATAAAGTCAAACAAGAGGTCATTTAAATTGGCCCAATGTTTTATGAGCAAACTCATTTCAGAAAGATCCGTTTGTAAGGATTCTTGAGTCAATAAATTCCAGTTTCTGCGTTTGACGAACTTCACAGTCAATGGTGGTTTCCATTTCTCTATGAAGCAGGAAACAAAACACTGGTCAGACAAAAAGTAACTAGACATAGGGTCGGTGAACTTGACAATGTCATCCTCCTTCGTCTAACGTACGGCCATTTAAATGTGTTTGGGCTTTGATATTTGTTGCATTTTAAATGAAACAATTCCCTGAAGAAACCGTTTAGAGTTACAGTCAGATCCAGAGTCAACATTAAGGTTCAAATCTCCCACAATAACTAATAGTTCATACCGTTGAAATAGAATTTCTAGAAACTCCGGAAATTTGCTCAATACCATCGCCTCAATAAATGAATGCTCTCATAATATGGCGGTCTTTAGATGCCAAAACTCGAGAAAATGACGTCATTGGTATTAATTTTCCACTCTGCACATTCAAGGAACATTGTATGCATACAAGTTTTGAAACTCGAAGATTGTCTCTGTACATCAGGACCATACCCCCACATGCTCTATCATGTGTGGGAACATAAAAACAAAAGCCGAACTGTGATAATTCTTCCCGCACAAAGTCATCACCATCAACCTGTCACTAACTCTCAGTGACCGAACATGTGTCCGTGTTTTCTTCCGATTCATGCTGTACGAGTTCTGTAGATGGTTTTCCTCTCACTGATCACTAATTTATGGTTGGCATTTTCTGTTTGTTTGGGGTGGGTGTTTGTTGTATGTTGGGTTAAACTGCTATGTCTTTATATTGCTCAAGTTCATACAGTTTTGTGTTTGCCAACTTGGGCGAACAACTCTTTTACCTATATATTTCAACAAATTAAGTCCTTTCAGCCTGCTTAGAACTAGACTATATTATATGATCATTTGTGGGTAAATTGTGAATTAAATATATTGCCTTTCACTTTGTAAATCAAAATATAATAATTGAACCATACTTCATTCATTTGTATAATTTGGATCGGTCTGAAAAGGTTCTTTGTTTTTGCTGTTTAGTTTGCATTGTGAAAGTAAAAAACCTTGCATACTTAACATGTTATTCCAATGAATGAGTCGGTGTTTATATATTTCACAACATATTTATGAACATGTTATAAAATCAGTAAAAAAACACCCTGTCTCCCAAATAAATGAATACCTTATTTTATATTGCAATCCAATTTGACAAACATGTTATGAAATGTCGTCGTTTAAATACATGATTGGTTCTTGTATTATGCATTTGTCAACCTCATTAAAATATATTTTTTTGTTATTCATTGTCTTGGTTTTTGCATTTGTAAACCAAATTATTATGCAAATTCTTTAACAAAATATCCTGTCATAAAAACAGTTTTACATTACAAGTATCAATACCACTTTTTGAAAAATAACCGCAAATATTGTACTTTGATGGTTCAACGGCTATTTTGATCACTTTCTAAAATAAAAAGTTCGGAAATTTGGAAAACCAACTATTATTTTCCATAAACCGTTCAGAGACATAAGCTTAATAAAACAATAATTATATCCGAAATCATGTAAATCATACATGCAAATATTTATGGGTTTTTTTTACATATAAATCATCTGCCGCTTCGAATATTTAAGACCAACATTAATGACTACATCAGCTTTTAAGGCTTTGTTAAAACACTATTTATGGGATATAAAAAAAGGTATTTAAAGAGTAAAGAAATAAAACACCACATTTTGCCTCGTTATTACCGCTGGCATTTAGAACATATAAAAACATTAGTTTTATACACACAGTAGCGCATCTAAGTACACGTTCGTAGTTCTTGAGTTCATTGCTGAATATACTTTTAAATAGCCACTTGTTCGTAGGACACGGATGCCTATTCCACATATCACTTTTGTCTCAACACTCGTCGAACAATGAACCGTACTTAACGGACCAATGCAAAAGTTAGAATGGTTGTTTATATATCCATCTGACAGCAATACTTTTTGAGTTACATTCGGTAAAATATTCCAACAAGACGAAATGAACGACAGATGGACTGATAACGGCAAATCAGCATGCACCTTCTGAAAGTGGTTTCATAAAATGGCGAAGAAGAAAACAATAAACATGTTTAATGTTTAATTGAGATCTTAATAACAACTCGATGCATAAACTATTTATCTATTTAAAAGCTATAAATAATAAAATGATTTATTTCATTTTAAAATAAAGACCAGTGCATAAACACAGTTTCTTTTGAATTCTTTGTATTATATTTAATGTTTTATCAAATGCTATTACACTTCATTAAAGGATACTGCAGAAGGTCTAAACAAACTAACGATATTATTGTGTACCTTAGCGTTGTGAACCAAATCGTTTGTTGTAAAGGCATTTAAAAAAAGACAATTTGTTATTCACTTTTAAAAGAGATTTACATGTTCAACAATTACATAATTAAAACTCGAGTAGTTTTTTGTGATATATATATTTTCCGTCGTTCGAAAAAAAAACACTTCATAATAGTGTAAATCCTGCTGATTGTACCTGTTAAATCGGCATGTTTACAGTACTGCAGGTTAACTATTTAAACTTCCTAGGTTTTACGTCTGCTGATTAGAAGCCTCAATAGGCTCGTTCGCCCGTATACTTCGAATAATGAAGTCGCGACACTATGGTATTCATTCAAAATCTAAATCGTAATTTGCTACTTAAATCATGTTTACACATGTTATTGTAAAAAGATTATTTGAAACCGTGACACTATGGTATGGTCTTTACTAGACCATAGATTACTATGATTTCATGTTTGGACATGTTATTGTCAATAGGTCGATTAAAACCCAATAACACTGTGCATTATACAAATTGGGATTATCCGGTTAAGTGTAGGAAAAAGAGTTCATCTTTAGCTTGCGCCGGGGTGTTTCCAATGCATGTCACTCTTGTCTTAATATAGACCGGTTATATTTAAATAACGAAAACAAATATAGTGTTACACATTTGTCCTTGAATTCGAAAGTTGAAACAGAAGTCTGGTAAAATGCCAATGCGCTTTAATGTGTGATTCATAAATGCATTATTGAACCTGATATGGCACGAACACAAACGGTTGTCAAACAAAGAATATATTAACTGCGAACGACAGTTGGCACAATGTCTTTTTATAGGCATGACCCGCGCAAGGATATATATAGAAATAAATTGCGAAATAAAATTAGCACACCGGATCAGCCCACCTCTAAATTGCAATTCTACCGACGATGTGATTTCTATGTTAATCGATTTTATACGCAACAGCGCGCTTGAAATATTCGGTAAACACAAAAGCAGTTATAATTTCTTCCAGACAAACATTTTACTGAAATAATCGTGATTTAACAAGGAGTGCTATGCTGGGCGATTTTTTTTTCAAATAAAACCAGACATACATTCGAACAGGCTGGAATTCATCAATAAAAAGCGAGAATATAATACATAAAATATATTAAACATAACATTGTTAAAGTATAAACAAAACAATATACTAGGTCCTTCGAACATAACGATTGGTGAACTTTATACGCATTAAATATCCTGCATGGGAGTAAAGCAACTGATGCTTATTCACGAACATTGAGTTATACATCTTAAGATATATATGGCGCCAATTTAGATATTCAATGGGTTGGAAAAAAGCTATAGTCTCCTAAACCAATTAAAAAGTCTTGTTACTCATTGCTAAATATTTTCGCATAACACGATATCATATAGCCTTTTCTTTTGATTTTTTTGTAGCAAATTATTGAACGATGGTATATTGAGGGCTGAGTGTATTACAGTTCCAGTATTCAAGGGCGGTGCCCTTAAGGGGAACCATTTTCGTGGTATCACCTCAAACAATAAATTGTTTGAAACATCTTCCAAATTGCCTTTTTAATGACAAACATAACATCATTATAGATAATCACTACTACCAAAACAAAACAAATTCCCCTAGATTTTATAGTTGTGTTACATGCAATAATAACCAAAACTATTGCGAACAATAAACAATACGCTGCCGTTTTCGCTTAAGTTACACATTTTCGTTATGTAGATATATATAAGGCGCGCGAGGCTCTACACATCGCGGTGTTTTTATGGGGAATATGGGCCAACAATAATGATACTACATAGAAACAAATAATTATTAAATATTGAACCAGACTTCTTACAATACATGAAAATACGCTGACATTTTAACATGACATTTATAACAAAAATACTTATAATGCAATAACTGGGCTACATTCATTTAAATGCATCTTATTCGACCTCGGTTTAGGATATTTATGCGTGAATCGACTTAATAAGCTTATTGACTCAACTTGAATTAAACACGAGTATTATATCTTTTTCAACATAACTGGTTTAATCATATTGATAGCTTGTATCATCTAGAATCCTATTGTTTGTTTAAACACAAGTTTGATCAAACATCCGAAAAGTACCTATAAGAATAGCATTGACAAGGTTCAGACTTTTATCGCCCAATTTGCAAATAGACCGTGGGCGCTATGTAAAAACGCCGAGACCCGAAATGTTATGAAATAAATGATATACAATACTGATTAAAACTGAATATCACTACTAATTAATATGTACAAATATTCAGAACTTCGTAACAAGTACATAAAAAAGTATTATCACAAGTGGCAGAATAAGCAAATATTTGCTAGTTTACTATCAAATTTCTCAACAACGATACTATTTCATTTATCAGAGTTTATTTACTATGCCAATATGTTAAGAAATAAATAGCAGATCATATTATTTATAATGTTTTCCTACCATGATTGTATATACTCTTCAGATAAGTCTGTGTTTGTTATTTGCATTATCAATGAGTTCACAAATTGTATTGTTGTACTTTGCTATAAACATGCTATATTCTATGCAATAAATACATTCATGTTAACTTTGAATATTCTTCGGTGACAAAGTCGTTAGAATTATAAATGCCTTCGTTGATCATAAGGTACACATTAAGGTGACTTACCTGTGATAGTATGAACGAGAGTACCCAGTTAAATATGTGTTTAGTACACACAATGTAAACAAATGTGTAACAGTTTTAATATCTCAACCTCCCTGCATTGTCCAAGCGCATGTGCGTTCGTTCCACTGTCCGCCCGAAATATAATGTATATCTTTGTCATATATTGAGGGATTTTCAACTAACTTGGCGAACATGTAAACCATCATTTGACGACGTGTCGCGTGAAACACCCGTGCCCCTTCCTTAAAAGTCAGGAACACAAACAGGTCAAATATCAATTGTGCCATGAAACATATTAAATATTCCTGTATCAACCATAACTTTGCCATATGTTGCTTAAAAACAACTTGACTGCAACACTCAACTCCCTTCCTCAAGGGTATAGGTTACACTAAGAGATCAATGGTCAAACGGCCATATAACAGCTCGCCTGGTCTGTGACTTTGTCATGCATCACGTAATTTTGTAATAGCTTATCATAAGTTATCACTATGTGTGTCGAGAGTATCACCAGTCTCCCTTCCTAAATGTCAAGGTCATCTAGAGGTAAAAAGTCAAATTTGGCCACGAAAAGCTTTTTTTTCGGCGTAGCTATATGTCCCAATTTGTTTTTATTGGCTTGTAGCAACAGCAAATAGAATGCTTGAAACATATAACAAGTGTCGTCCTGAATAAATGAAAAGTATATTACTGCATATTATATGTAACATGTCTTATATTATGCAAATTACAGCATATATAAGTGTATAAAAAGCATAGGAAATTGTGTAAGTATTACGTATTGATTCATAAACTGTATAAACTAGAATTGAAAATTGTATACATAAATATGCAACCCCCTTCATAACAAACATTTCATGTGGCGGAGAAGCGACACAACCTCTCAAAACAACAACAACCCCAAAAATTTAACCTTTATTTGCACTTTAATAATTTAAAGACATACATTTAAACCCTTCATTTTCAAAAATAGGATATACGTCAAATATATTTTTTCAGATATTTCTTGTTTATATTGGTAAAGTGTTAATTTAGACAAAAAGCAGAGTTGGAAACGCAAATTTCCCGCCTTTATACTAACAAGGAAAGAAATGGTGCACGTGAAAGAGCATTGGGTGAAAATTGTTACCTAAGACGGATCGATTTTGCGCAACCATTAGACTTAGCGAGATTGTTGCACATGAATGTTAAGGTGTAGCTTGTGCACGTCTTTAAACAATACGATGAGCTCGTCAAATAATGAAACAGGAGCAGTGATTTATCAGTTCTTATGCTTTTGTGAATTATCTGGGTGGTGTGAAATATATACATTTTAATAACAACGTCTACCTTTTCTCCATTCATAAGATACTATTTAACGGACACACTTCACTCGTTAAAGTGTAGTGTTACATTCAATAAAAAGCTTCAAATTGTAATTGTTAACTTAAAAAAATTAAACAGTCAGTACAGTACTCCACGGCGTCTTCAATAGATAGTTCAAAAGTATCGACATTCACATACACGCTATAATGTATTGACAAAAGCTTCAAATTGTAATTGTTAAATTAAATAATTAAACAGTCAGTAGAATAAAGCTGCAATCCACGGCGTCTTCAATAGATATTTCAAAATGATCGAATTTTACAGACACGCTAAAGCGTATTGACAAAAGACTGCACAACCGTCACTGAGTTAACGCGACCTTACAGGTACCGACAGTTCAGAAATGTGAATTGCGCAATGTAAATAATCATGTTGTCAAGTGGGTTTATTTTGTCCAAAGGCTATTAATAGTCTTCAAGAACAGAAACCACGGTAAACGGTTAAATCATGAATTAAATACTTGCTATGAAGAGGCGTACTCTGTTTCCCGTTCTTTATTTCACTAAACGTTAGGAAGTAAAGATATTACAATTATTAAAAATCCTACGTCAACACTGGTTTTACACAATTTCACCACAGTACGGTATGATATGCAGGGAACAATAAGACGAGTTGGAAATTATAGTCCATCTGTGATGGGCATTGTTGCCTCACTCTGTATGTCATTAAGGTTTCAACGTCTGTGATTATTGTTTTGATCGGCATAGCTCTGTATTGTATAGAATTGTTTTTTTTTTCGTACCCCAATTTCCCCGAACCCCAAAATTTTTTTTCGTACCCAAAATATTTCGTTCCTAATTTTTGTTCGTTCCCAAATTTGTTTTCGAACCAAAATTTTTTTTTCGTACCCAATTTTTGTTTCGTAACCGAATTTTCCCGTCCCCGCTAAATTTTTTTCGCAGCCGAAATTTTGCGTACCCAATTTTTTTTTAACCCAAATTTTTTTTCGTACCCAATTTTGTGTTCATACCCATTTTTTTTCGTACCCATTTTAATTTCCATAATTTGTTCGTACCCAAGGTCTATCTCGACCATCCATGTCCACATTACCCACCCCAGGGCCCCGCCCACATATCCCACACCCACCCAAAATTGCCTTTTACTATAACTTCTTCATTTCTACACCGATTTACTTTTAATTGATACTGAACTTCTCTTATGACAATACGGTCAATCTCAACTATGCATGGCCCAATTACCAACCCTGGGGCGCCCCTCCCACATAGACCAAGCCCACCCAAAATTGTGTTATGCGGCGTGGGGATACGCGTCGGCTTCTGCCGCGCCATTGCTAGTTAAATAAACATTTGCACAACTAAAAAACATGTTGTACCTTAGATAATACACGAATATATAAGTTAATATTATTAAGAAAGTTGACATATCATGTCAAAATGCGCTTCAAATGTCACGGTTTCTCAGATGTTTCAAGCCATTGTCAATACCATTATGTAAATACATCACATACATTGCCCGATATCACTTTGGACAAGATAATTTTGTTAATATGTTTATATATGTCTACTCTCCTCCTGTTTGATATTTAACGCATAGACTACATGACACATCTTTTGGTCTATGGTCAGTGTGATACCTGTAACTGGAATGCAAAAATAATGCTTTTTGCGTCTCAAGACGTTAATGCTGAGTTAAAGCAAAAATGTTTGTTCAATTCAAAGACATTATATGCTTTTTTATGTATCAGATATTATTTCAAATCCACAAGTATCAAAATCAGTGAGCATTATATAGGGTGTACATATATTTATATGAAATATAAATCAAGTGTAACAATATATAGAAACATTTTAAGGAGATAAATTCGTTTATTTATTTAAAACAATGATCAATATCCTTAACAAACAAGACAATACATAAAATACGACATAAAACATAAACAAATCATTAAAGCATGGGTCACCGCCTTTAAAAGATCAATTCAAATCATTGCGGGTTGTAATCGATTTTAAGGCGAGCGGAGACTCACACGAAACCCAGCAGTAATCGCGTTAAGTAAAAAAAAAAAAAAAAACACAAAAGGCAAATTACACTTCATACATACATGTATATAAGCATTCTGAGGCTACCGACTTGAAACGGTTCATGTTATAACACATTTGGATTATCGGTTTATGGCTAGTCAAACATAACAAACACATGTTAATGTAGATAGTAACAAGTGTCGTTATCTACTCTCAAATGTGCACTGTAGTGTGCACTGTGCAGTATAATTGGGTCATAAACAAGAACATGTAACATATCTCATTCCTCGCTAAAGCCACTAAACTATAATGTCCGGATGTTCGGTGATTCCCCTTATGAAACGGAGATTGGCCTATTATGTATGTTAAAGAATGTTGGACGAGGGCCAAATGCAAAATCACATTCATTGATGTTAACAATATCACATATCGTTTGCTATGACGTAGCAGCTCTACGGTATATATTTTACAGTTGTACTGAATTTTATTCATTCGCTGTCTCGAACAGTTGAGAAACAACATGTTTATTTTTAATATGCATTTCATGACTTTTTAAGTGCATTAGGTGCTACTATCATAAGTAGTATTACATATGCATTATTTGAAGACTTAAATATGCAGCGAAAAACAAAACAACATTGTTGATTAAGTAAGATTTAATATATAAAATATTTAGGATTATTATAATTCATTACGTTAAAAAATCTTTGCTGTAGGCATATAGGATTCTATCAAAGCAAGCTGCGAATAATCAAGCATTTATCGGATTACTCATGGCGTTAAATAAAGGGAAAGAGTTTATCATGAAGCATGCCTTATCTATTATCTGTGGATGTTTGTGTCTGACTCTGGTGTCAGTTGCGATAGTGATATGTCGGCGGACATACTCGAAACATATTGACGAACATTATCCCACGAACCTGATTGCAGAGGAAAAACTTCAGTGTAAAACGTTATCAACCCTTTTGCAGGAAGTAAGTTATTTTTCTGTATTTACGTTTATGCTTTTCTCCAAAATCCGTTTTTTTCTTAATCGAGCGCGTCTGCATACATCTTAATCGAATACTGCTATGCTTAGTTTATCTACAAACCTTATTTTGCAATAAAGATGCTTATTGCATGTCAACAAACGTGATAGCATTGGGATCTCATCATGTTTGATTTTGTAATTAAAGATAAAACTCGGTTTATAATGTATACCGCATAACGAGCATACGAGTTCCCTTGGTGTGGTATGTGAATCATTCGTGCCAAAGAATGTATTTGGAAACAGTTGCTTAATATACGTCATGTATACGAGTATTAAATTAGTATACCATTAATGTATTTATGTAAGGTGATCGTAGAGAGTTATCAATCTTTATAATAATGTTTAATAAAAACACCCATTAAAACACTTAAATGATAATACAACGAGGGTTCTTTTTTGTTTCAATATGGATTTTTGTGGTAAAATTGCATGCATTAGTATATGTAGTCTAAATGGTATATTGTATCATTTTACGTATGACTGTCTATATACAATTCAGTGTCTTTATTAAACAGGAGATAAGTCAAACGTATGCAGAGATAAAGAAGCGCAATGATATATTCGTTACGGATTATCTGAACAGTAAGTAAATTTTATATGTGTAATTCAAAATGGATTTGTAAACATATTTGTCTAAAATGTACATGAAAATGTATTGGCGATAGTTTATTCAACCTGGATTCGAAACCATGAACTGTGGAACTCACCACTTGGTCATGCTGTTTGGTTTGTGTCGCTGTGTGTTACACAATTAACATAATCCGACTGATTAAACAATTTCAACGCAAACGGCATTGCAAATTATCCCATCGTTATATAATGTGAACGGTTACAGCTTTCGATTTCCGATTACCGTACTTATTTATTTTAATGGTATTCTCTTTTAAGTCCGTATTGTTATTAAGCTTTGGTATATGTTCGCTTTCTTTTTAATTTCCGAAGGTGTGATGAAATGTTGACGAAAAGTAAAATCGTCAATCTCACTGTGAATCTTTAATAATTCTCCAATAAGTGTGTGCCTATGTGGATGCAACATTCAAATATTACTTGAGAATGAAATTGTTCCTTTGTTTGCTAACAGATCACGTTCCCGTAAAAGAGTTCTTCTTGAATCGATTGACTGACAGGTGGCCAGCTGCCAAACTTGTCGGAAGCACAAGTTGTTTCAGAAACGGTAAGACGTTAAATGTTAAAGTGAGTTGTTGTGATGCCTTTATTCGACGTTTTTGTAACGAATTAATTTACGCTTGATTTGGTCCTAAACATGTTGCGTGTTTTTCGAGTCCTTTTCTAATGTAAACCAGACATTAATATTTGAATCGGTTAATTGTACATTTTGTTAAATCAACATTGATTTATATAAAGAATTCACTATGTATACTTTAACTGATTGAATCTCCATACAAATGTCCTTAAAGTGTTGAAAGTGTTATGTATTCTAATTGCAGACGACAAGATGCAATATATGGGGAAGGTCTTATTTGGTGCAAACAACGAAGGAGTTCATCCCAGCATCGAGTTCCTAAGAAACGGCGTCCTCCTCCACAACGGTCGCCTGATTGTACCTTTCACGGGAACATATCTGATTTACTCCTCCTTCCACCATCGATTTATGTGCAGCGTACCCGTAGAACAAACAAGCGCAGACGGGCAACCTTTGGTCAGGCATGCTATGTACAAGTTCAATATCCGGCTAGGTCAAGACAAAGAGGTGGCGTCAACCAGTCACAACCACATCAACTGCAAATGTGCAGCATTCGTTGATTTTAAAACTGAAATATCTGCATTGGTGGAGCTACGGGCCGGTGATGAAATTTCTGTCAAACTGGATGACTGTTCTATGCTTATGCATTCGGATGCAAATACCTTTGGACTGCGTTTGATTTGAGCTTTCGTTATGATATATTTAGTTATATCATAATAACACTCCGTTTTCAAATGCTTATTGTGTACTACCAGATAAGGCAATAAATCAGCGATCCATATACATATTGCATTCCAAAAACTAAATATGGTTACATTTTGTGGAGATATTCGTTTGTTATTATTGTTCATGTATAGCTGAATTATTGATTTTAGTTTTATTAATCTTACGCTTCCATGCAATACGGAAAAGCATTGCAATGCATGCTTACTGTATACAAATGAATATGTTTATGTACCTTTGTAATATTCCGTTATCACCAAACAGATCAAATAATACCAGGTTGTTAATATTGTTGAACGCATATTGATCAAGGGAAACTAAGCAACAAAAAAAAAAAGAAATGGTTTTCATTGTCAGCATTATTCCCCTTTTGTGCTAAATTACACTTATCTAGAATGTAACGTTTCGCATTAAGGTTATTATGCGTATTTTAAGTTTATTGACACTTCAATGTTTACTTTAACAACAACTATTTAGTCTTACACTTATCGTAATTATGTTGAGTTTTTTTGTTAACTATCCAGTGCTTAATGAAATAAATATTACAATAATTAAAGATATATGTGGTAACACATGTTAATTATCCTGCACTTAAAACAATATATTTAAAGATTTAAAATATCACATGACACTTGGTCCAAAATAGCATTTCTTTAAATGTTTTATATACCATTTGCACACGAAAATACACTGATTTATGATCAATAATATGCCAGGTATATTTGCATGAGATATCCAATGGCATTGTTGATCGCATTTAATAAAATAGCACTTTTGTCTGCTGTTCATTATTGTGTTTTCCGTCGAAAAAAAACATAATGTTATTTTGCAGAAGTGTTTAAATATATAGAATAATTTTGTCAGGTTAGAGACACGCTAGCATTAATCTTTTTTTCGATTGTGACTGTAAAAGGTTTAGAATCTCAAATGAGCGTCCCAGCAGGCACTGAACGTTGAAACAACGTTGACTGTTAGTCGTGACGTCGATAAACCTTATTTCAACCAATATACAACTACATGGATGTCTGCATTCTGCTTGGTTGATACTCGACGTTGAATCAACGTTGATATTTGGTTTAGGTCGAAATTATTTGTTCATGATAGAAAAATAAATTCATATTTTCTAACACTTAAATTGTGTATAGTGGTATTAAGCAGTCTGTCATGAGAGAAAAAAATACAATATACGCTTATAAGCAGATTTGCATTTTGACCCGTTTGTGTATCTTCGAATGTTTGCAAGCGCGATTCTCTTGTTATCTGAATCAGCAGATCTCCTGCGTGCGCGCCACTCGATTCCTTTGTTCACTGAACAACTGGCATATTGGATTTTCAAACTTTGCTGTTATTGAATGTAAACCTTTTTGTTCAATAATAAGAGAAGTTAGAACCTACAATCGACGATAAACAACAGTTTGCGAGGTAGGTTGTTATTGTTATTGCAATTTGTAATATTAAAATTGATATCATTATGCCATTGCCATTAATTCAAATTCGGAATTATGGGGAAACTCGTACCATGGAGACTTCGTACCACTTTTGAATATACTGTACAAATATTCACTTAAAGTCATTTTTTTTAAATGGCAATTTGTTGTTTAAAACATTCTTGAAAACACATGTAATTACATGAAAAAAAAATATGTACACTTCAACACCATTATTTCGAACACCGATAATCCGAATTCACCGTTAATTGAAAAAAAGAAATAAAATTCAAAATGTTATCTCAACCTCAATTATTAATTTTATTAAATTCTAAAATTGAAATATATAATTATGTAAAATGTTTATAAAAAGTGTTTGTAAGTCATGATAGATTAAATTATTGATATTGTAGGTGAATTTCAAATTTAGTTATGAATTGATACAGTCATAAAATACATTATTAAATTTAAAGATGTTGTAACGCTTGATTATATTACCATGTATGATAGAAAATTCGGTTTCATATACATTGTATGTGTATGTCGAAGATGACGCATATATGTGTGTTTTCTTGGTGTTATTCATGCGGTACATGTATGTCATTTGTTTCTCAGTTTTATTAAAATAAAAAAGAACATTTGGTCATTTTGATATTTTTTGTACTTCCAGGACAACTGGGAAGACACCCGAACAGATCCGGATTCAAGACAAAAAAGAACAACAATGCGAATATATATATTTGTATAAATTACATTCATGCAATAAACTTGCGTTGAATAAAGATGTTGTTTCAACTTTCAAATCCAATGTTAATTCAACCAAATATCGACGTTAAGTCAACGTTGTTTCAACGTTGAATCAACGTTATTTTCAACGTTATTTTCAACGTTGAAACAATGTTAATTCAACGTTGATATCGACGTTGATTTTAGGTTGATGTCTCAACGTTGTCCCAACTTTCAAAATCAAATATAAATCCAACCAATTTTTAACGTTGAATCTGACGTTGATTCAACGTCCAATCAACATTACTGTGTCTGCTGGGGTATTACTAAAATTTAAAGGTCTTTTTCGTTGACCAATTGTATCAAATTGTAAGCTTAAGTGACGTAACGAATTGTGCGAACTTGAAAGCTTAAATAACATAATCCGCATTGAAAGCTTACGTACAATTACATTGCCAGTTGTGTCAATTTAGAAGCATACGTTACGTTATCAACAGCATCAATAAAAAGCATACGTTACGTTACCACATTTACCAAATTGAAAGCTTAGCCTACATTTAATATAATCATCATTTTATAACCTATGAATTACCAGCGTAAACAACTGATATGGACATCAGATTAAGTTTTATAACGTTGCAATAAATAAAAGTTGGTCAATTTCTCTTGGGGCATTTACACCAGCAATATTAGAGTAATGACCTGTAGACGCGAGGTTTTAAATCATTCTTTATACAATTCGTTTCGCTGCGAACAAACGACGAACAGTACGTATAATGTGACATAACTGTGCTAGTGGTAATTATCAAAAAGTTTTGTGAGTTGTCGTTTACTATCACATCGGCAAACAGTATTATTGCCGTCTATGTAAAGGAAAAAAATAAACATCCTATTGTCTCTAAATAATGCTGAAACTGTGTAAAAGCAATACATGGAGATAATTATTTTGCATTAAAACGATGTCATTACAGGGATAAAGTGCGAGTACTATTCGAATATACTTAGTCGAAATTGAAGTATAAGACAAGCTTACTATAAGACCTTTACCAGTTGCGTCCAGGGCGACAAATGGACGGAAAGGATTTGGAGGAGTACAAGCAATATGTGTTTGCAAACTACATGTGGACCTACGGATCGCCTATTCTGATTTTTATCTGCACATTGGTAACTTATTGTCCATAGGGGTTCTCTTGCGGTCGAGGCTACGTACATCCACGACGATTTTCTACTTGACCTGCCTAAGTTTCGGGGACTTGTTCACCTTGTATACCGGACTACTGAGTTACTGGATTAAATCGGCGCTCAAGGTCCGCCACGTGTCCAATAGTTCCTGCAAGTTGCACATTTCTTCGTTTACTTGTTGCTGATTTTACTGTCTGGTAGTAACTGTGGACCGATGCCTATCCGCGTCTTTGCCGTTCCGTGTAAAACGTTTGTGCACGTTAACACGTAGCAGAATTGTAGTGAACTTCATTTTGGTGTTTCTGTTTATCAAAAACATGCACTTCTTTTGGACTCTTTCATTTGTGGAGACTTGGAAATATAGCTGCGGTGGAAGTTCCCCAGCGGAAATTCATTTTCTACATTTTGTTTGGCCGTGGTTAGACATGGCCACTTTCTGTCTCATTCCATTTACCGTCATGATAGCGTGCAGTATTAAAATCATCTATGAGATGGTTCTGGCCCAGCGAAAGCTTCATGCGCAAAATAGCTTATACCAAAACCAAACTGCGACGCAACACATGAAAAATTTGCAACGGCAGATATCTTATGAGTCTAAGGATTTATCCGCACAGCATCCTTCTCCAGTGAAAGTAAGTACATCACGTCGAGAAAGAATGATCTCCGGAAACGTTACGACGTCATCGATTTCCGGAACGTCAAGAATTTCGTCCTTAACGGCTATGTTGCTGGCTGTGAACACATTTTTTCTTATCACTACTTTCCCTGTGCAGGTATTGCTTATAGGGGCGGAGTATTGGTTTCCTAACAGGGCCACCTCGGCGAAACAAATTGCCTCGTATAGTTTCTGGTGGGCGCTTGTGAACATGCTGCAGTATTTGAACAACTCCATTCATTTCTTCTTGTACTGTCTGACCGGACCAAGGTTTAGACGCGAATTGAGTGGGATATTTAAGCGTAAGACCCGTGTTGGTGTAATTAAAGAATACACGCAAACTGAAATGTGACTATTGCTAAATGATATTAAAGGGACTGTAAACCACGAATGATGAAACAAGAAAAGTTCTAAAATACCGTATTTGTTTACAATTATTAGTTTATATTGATTAAAATATCACGATTGGTATATAACATTACTTGAAAAAAGATTTGGGCACATAAATGGAAATTTTAATGTCTCGTTTCCTAACAGCGCATATAGTTTACGCTTGTGATGTATGAAAAGTAAATTCAGAATTTAAATATTTACTTACATTGTAAATAATTATTATTTACTATTATGCATAAGAGTAATCAATGTTTATATCGTTTTGCTTAGACGTATGCATGTTTATTAAGTCTTCGCCACATGCTTTACGCATCTTCAACATGTATCGATTATTTGATGTGTTTATCATCATCATCACTTGCTTGTATTTACAAATAATTTAAACAGCTAAAAATTGAGCGATGCGACAAAGATTGTAGCCCTGATACAAACTCCGGTAGTTTTTATTTCGAATATATAAAATTTAGTACACACAAATGACCAGACAAGAACAAACAAAAATAGAAAATTCCACAATCCGAGTTGTTCGATAGTTGACCTCTGACATCAGCCCCGTGTTGACCAAATCTGGATTGTTGTGTTCGGGGCGTCATCTGATTGTAATAAAAGATAAGACAAAAATTTAACAATTATTGTGTTTCTGTGTCAACAAAAGCATATTGGTCACATTACTGTATGTCATTGTCAACAAAAAAGTCCATACATGCGATTAGCTTTGCTATTATCTAAATTAGATAGCACAGATACATGTGTTTATTTGGAAATGACGTTGCTAGTCAAAGTATTTAGTAATTTTGCAAAAGCATTGACTTTTGAGGATTGTTGGCAAAGCGTCTTATCGTTTAAATGGTATGCAGGACAAATAATCACGAAATATGTATGTAGGATTACTTTTTATGTGTGAAGTCAATACAAAAAAACAACAACCAATTACCGGTGAGGAACACGTATGTAAATGTGCATACACTGATTATAAACTGGCCATATTTAAACTCATGAAAAAATCCTGTTTTAATTAGTGACATGTAATTATCAAAGTGTATTAACACTCATTGTAACGCAGTATTACTTCCACGTGCTTTAGTTTTACCTGTCGAAATGTCTCGTCTCGAATCATCCTTTCTTCTTTCGTCGAGAATCCTCAATAGCGTTTGCTATTGGCTCGTCCGATTCTAATGAAATCAAGTTCGTGATAAGTATACATGAAATTGCTCCGAATCGCAAGAAATAACGGAACGTCCGCGAATCATATTAACACATTAACTTGCAATATTAGAGTATCCGGGATGGTCAAGTTGTAATTATAGGAATAAATATCAAATTTAATTACAAGACGGACAAAGGAAATGTTAGAACTGAAGCCAGGAACTTCGAAACAATTTCCACTTTACTACATTTGACTTTCGATATACATGTATAAACGGATACTTAAAGTGAACTGCATGAGATTGAGAACCAAGTGTAAAATCTTCTTTTTTTAATTAAAACAGTTAAATCTAGAAACAATACAAACCTAATTTAGACGCAGGATTTATATCCTGAAGATTCAGCTCGTCGGAAGAGATTCCATCGTTTTTGGACTTCATATAACGATATTTTTCGGCGGTGTCTTCGCTCAGTTCCTTATAAGTGTCAGCTATCACCTGGAAGATGACAACGTTCCGAAATGATAATTAAATGAGAGAAACAAGAAAACATCAAACTATATAACATTATCTTGTCAGAAACAGTTGCTTTTTAATAACTTGAAAGAAATGTTCATGTGGTGACAATGAGAAATTTTCTGTCAAACTGTATGGACATGTATTTTTGTCCATTAAAAACGTGACACAAGGCTAAAATCTGTGAAAGCTGCCTTTGTTCATTATAGTTGATAATATAGATACAATCATCTCACAATGTAACATTTATCTTGTACTTAATGTGTTCCGCTTTTTTTATGAAGTCGTCTTAGTTACCATAGTTTCTAGATATATTAAAACCATAGACGCAAGTTGTTCACATGGGACACAACACAAATGCAAGAACGATTATTTATGTAATTAGACATTTAAAAGAATGTTGAAAATCTACTTCGATACACTGTTTTGGCATATATAATTTAGACTTAAATACAAATAATTCCCATTTACCGACTTAACCAAATAAGAAAGCGCGGTTGTAATAAATGTCTATACACAGAGAAATACCGTCGATATGCCCCTATTCATTACATGTATCTCAGAGACTGGTGCATTTTCGACACGTGCTTCCGTATTATGACCAAAGTTGACATTTCACCAGTGTGACTTTAATCCTTGAGCTATGGACAATATGATGCGCACGACACATCGCGTCTACACGTTGATAATTTATGCGATGTTATTTAAAAAATGCCTGACACATTATCCTCAGTAAAGGCAAGCTATTTAAGGTCGAAATTTGAGTCCGGTATATAAAGTCTCATGGCGTTGCTTCATATTCATGAAATCCTTTATTTTTAATATTTTATTCTTCATTTTTGACTGTAAACAGGGACCTACAAAGTGTTAACTCCCTGATGTAAACCATATATTATAATAGTTTTAATGTATGTAGACAATAACACGGATTGCCTAAAATAAGAAAGAAATACTAACTAGAAACCCTTCAAAATATTGAAGTATTTTACTTGGGAATGCAGTACTAGCGTTAACCCGCATGGGGAGGTAACACTGCAAAGAAAGCGACTTGTATTCATAAATGGTGACGTAACTACGTTATTGTAAGTTAGACCGTTGCGTACACAATGGACTTTGCCTGAAGTGGGATTGAATATAACATGAAGACAAATTATGGTCTTAACCGAGTTGCGAAATAGATGGTTTACAATCACACACAAACAGAACGCAAATCTCCGATATGGCTGGGCGGTATTTTTTAAATGCGATGTGATTTTAAACATGGCCATCCCACACTTTGAATTGTATGCAGACTATATTACGCAGTTGTTAATAAATGGATGCACCGGTAAGACATTGGCGAATAATGGGTTCAATCTTATATATTTAGTAACGTTGTAACATTGTGTTTCTTATTTGATAGAAATGTAAGAATATTGTATTTCTTATTTGATAGAAATGTTATAACATTGCTTTACCGATACAACATAGCATCAACAAGTAATGCGTCCGTATATATGCATAAACAACGATAATACTAGTTTAAATATATTTATTGGCTCAGAGTATAATACATAACATGCATGTGCATATCAAAAAGTTAATAAAACCTGTCATGGATTAGAAGACAAGCTTTGTTAAAAGTCAATGGACGCGGCAGATTTGAAAGGAAGGCGTTGCGTATGTTATCAAAATTTGATTTCTGCGGTTTTCGAATGCCTTTATTGTAAAGAAAGACGAGCGTTTGCTTTGCTTTGTCAATACCTTTGACTGTATTGTACGCTAATACTGTACCGACAAATCAAAAATGTTTACACGGTCTAAGAATTACTTTAAGACAAAAACTGATTCCCTGCATACAGTGTATTCATCGCCAAACTCAGTATAACCTTATCTTACTTTTTGTGTGTTTGAGTATAATAATAATTCGATTTTATGCAGTTAACACACGTTTTTCGTGAACATTATACAGTATAATACAAGTAGAGTTCACAGAGTTACGTATTTACAAAAAAATGTCATTAAATGAATAAACTAGCAAAACCCTAATATTTGGAAAAGGTTTCAATAATTATTATAGCAAGGAAAAATATAATATTGGGTTCCAACCTGGGACCTCAAAAGCAGAAGATATCGCGCTACCAGCTTGAATGGTAGTTTAAATGGCATGTCGATAAATCAAGGTTTTGAATTTATCGATGAAAGCGTAAAAATATGTTTTATTATTTATTCGATTTCGATTGATGATAATAAAAAAGGAGCATATATTTATTACCAAATTATCTTAAACAGGAGTGTTATTTTGCTTATTTGAATAAAATGCATCATTCTTTTTATATTCGATCACAATTTTCTTTTTAAAATATGCTTTTGCAAAACTGTTCTTAATGGCCGTTTTATGCAACCATGCAAATGCGTTTGTGAGAAATGTTTGCTCTTGTATACTTATTTTAAAACAGAACACCAATTATAAACTTCTTCCACAACTGCCGTCTCTTACCGTAACTTCCTTGTTATCGATATGAGACAGTGCACTCTGACACAAACATGAATAACGATATTTAAACGGTGAGGTATACCGGGTACATCTTTTATCTCAACAGATCCTTTGCATATCGTGACTTAGGCAAATGTAAACAAAGAACGTTTTTTATCGTTGGCGTTGTTTATAACTGCGATGTTCTTATTTATTAAGTTGCATTATATATTTAAAATATATTTATTTATTAGATATTTATTAAAGCACCGTGCTAGCGCGCAAACTTGTAAAAATGTTAAATCCCCGAACAAGCGGGTTGTATTGCATTTTTTAAGCAGACTGTTAATATTAGTTAGTTGATCGGGTTTAACCGCATTACCAAATGTAAATGATCCCAATAGGCAAACAGGCAATATTCAGTATGTTGGAAGTTTATTTGTATCGAGTGCACCGGTAATTTCCCATATGGCCATCGCCCGCAGTATACTTGTTAGCTGAATTGCGGGGGGAAGTGGAGATACAAGAGACGCCACGATTTAAGAGACGACCCAAGGTGGTCTTTTAACACCCGATACGAAGCAACTTGTATTTTGCAACTCTGTTAAACTGCTCACGCGAACGATCAATCGTGATACATCGACTATCTCCGGAAACCTCCGTAAGATATGCAGAGTTAAGCAATAACTCGTCTGCTGATCCAGAGTTGCGAACGAAGAGTAAGTGAGTGTGACCCCTTTGTTACGGCGCTAGTGTTTTACCACTAGAACACGGATCTGCTCACAATCATTATGTTATTAATTTGTTTATGATATGTATCGAGACGGTTAAAACTGGACAAAAAGATACTACGCAGTAAACAATTGCGCAATGTAGGGTTAACAATCGAGCAAAAACAAAACTATCTCCAATAGTGAAGCGCGGAGTTTAAAACGCGATGTGTACACAGCATGCCACTCCCACTTTTGCAATACGTGCAAAACGTATGAGGCAATTGCCAATTACTTGATGAAGGAAGACAGTGGTGAAACAACGAAACGGATCATATTGTATTGTACATTTACTGACAGCCCAACACACTATTTTATACAAACAACGTCACAATTTTTCCTTAACAGGTAAAACCTGAAACCATTAAAACGTACATCGTTTGGCTGAATGCACAAAACACGATTGTGCTGTTAGCATGCATAAGTTAGCATTATTAGCCACATACAGTTTATATAATAAAACTGTTTACCTTGTCTAAGATTTCTTTGAACCCATCATTTGTTTCGACGCACATCGATTTTTCCCCATTGATTTTCAAGTGAAGGTCCTCACTTTCGCCATGATGCAAATTATTTTCGTTAAAAAATATAACAAGCCCAACGCCTATCATTCCGACGATTATCACCGTATACAAACTCCGGATCATTATTAAATATATTTATTGACAGTAATAATTTCTACTTTAAACCATAAAACGAATCGTTTACAGTTGCTTCACAAACTCTTCGAAGTTCACTGATTCAGTTGTTAGCTAATAATAGTAACATGACCATTCTTGGGATTCCACACCTTAAAGTCAAGGCATTGATTTAATTGTTGACATGTTTTTATTTAAGAAATTTCAGCTTATGTGTCCGCTTTAAACACGTGCCTATATTATTTCGATGCAGATCTGATGTTCATGCCGAAAATGTTGTTTGAAAAGCCACTTGTTTTTCCATTAAAAGTATGACAAAGCCAAAATCCTATTGCTTTGCCGTTTGCACTGAGGCCAAATGGTAGTCAGGCGTTATCAAAACTGAAAATCAATACCACAAGTCCTACTTTTCAAGGTACCTTGTTTATTCTCAACGCTGACATTTTCCCCATTCACACCTTTGGGTAAATAATTGAGACATTTCAGTAAAGTGACATTGTTATTCACTAAGAAACAAATCATTATTAATTCGTGTATTTATTAAACAGAACAACATTTCATATAATTATAATGTTTATTATCATTATAATGCAGAATGCATTGTTCATACAAAGTCCCGAGTCGCTAATGATATGAACAAACGAATCAGATGAGCAGTTTCAAAGGTAACAACCATTGACTGTAACATAAAACATGGGATTCAAATATTACAATGTATGTTGGTATTATACATATAACGTAAGAGATGCTAATAGCAACATGTGATATATTGGTAAATATTATACCTCACCTAAATTTGTTTCTTATTTGCCTATATGAACAACACCGGTCCATTATTTTGAATAGTGCCCGGTAAAAAATGCGCGCGCATCTAATAGTGCCCGCTAGACTAGATGCGCGCGCATCTAATAGTGCCAAATGTATTTTATATGTTTATGCATATGTACGGGTAACCTATAAGGTAAGGTATATTATTTATATAAAATATACTAATATATAATAATTCATAATACTGTATATAAATATATTATAATATATAATAATATATAATACATAATTCATAATATATGATATATACTATATAATTTATAATATATAGTATATATATTATATATAATATAAATATTGATGAATATATATTCTGTTATTTTTTTTTATTTCAATTGACATTTTTCTGCACAAAAATGTTCGGTATAATATAAGAATTAGAAAACCTCACTTCAGGCCCAATGGCTTCGGTCCATGTACTATTTGGGGCTGCCTGGCTGGTCACTATTCTGCCATAGGGCCCTCAGTGAGGTTTTCTATTTCTTAAATATTCAATACGAACGAATGAATTGAAAATTTCAAGCAAAAACAGAAATGGTACATTTATAATACCCGAACACATCACACTCCAAGAATTAGCACATGTGTGTCTAAAAATATGCAACCATTATCAATTCATGGAATTGTATTATCTCGTGTTAGATATAAAAAAAAATCAACTGAGTGGAGCCACGCATCACATTAAATAAAATAATGCACCTTGAGATGAAGCACGGAGTGCAAGAACCATATCTCTTTCTTTGAAATGTATGGAGTTCTTTTCTTGTATTAAATGTTCATGAAATACAATAATGCACCTTGAGATGAGGCAAGGAGTGCAAGAACCACATCTCTTTCTTTGATAAGTATGAAGTGTTTTTCTTTTGTTAAATGTCCATGTACAAATCATAACTTTAAGTCAACAATTAATTGCAAGGAATATGTGTGTATCAATAGAGCATGATGAATATTTTTTTGATTCAAGGAAAAACTAACACGTGTCTGTTTTCCCAAAGATGTATACTGTTAAATGCATTATATAGCTAACTTTCCTTTATATCAGCTTTTATAACAAACTTATCTTACAAATAACTTGTCTTATAATAGTTTATCAGCGTTTGCATATTTATAACAATGTCAATAAGGATACATGTCCTACTTGTGCATGTGTGATATGCCAACAATAAGCAATCACCGGCTATAGAACAAATACTTGAAGTTATCAGTGGCAAGCTAAAATCAAATTTGGCAAGTTTCCCAAGGCTGTGTTGCACTGCACTGAACTGTCGAACGCACGCAGGTTTAAATATACCATGTAACAATCATGAATACAATAGTTCAATGTACTTAACATTTGTAATTTGAAACGGTTCTTATTCAAAACAAAGTCGGATACAAGCCAACAAGGTTCAATATTAGTCAGCAATTTGAATGTAGGTTAGCACGCCTCTTGAAGTAGGTTGTTTGCATTTACGTTCATGCTTTGCTGCATAATACAATGATCTTTACTCATGAACAAATGTAAAGGACACGTGTGTTCAAATCTCGATTGAATGAAGCAACGCGTAATTTCCATACATGCTATTTATAGCAAGTTAGGTGCATGCCATCTAAAGGGTGAAGTATTGTGGTCGTTACGCATGTTTGATTTCGTGTAAAAAGTATTTACACTGTTTATAATGTATGCTGCTTAACGAGCATACAAATTCTGTATATTGTACCAAATATTGTACCATTTGACAAGTTATTGTTTTTAGTCATTTTAGAAAATCAATGCTTAACAAAAATTAAAACGTGTCATAAATAATTACCATTTAAACACGTATTTGTAAGCTTATCGCAGAGATTGCTTATAAATAAAGTATAATTCATCAAAAACTACTGTTTTATGTTAACACTTAAATTTCCAGTGACCTGAGAGAGTGCTTAATAATATCTATAATGGATTGTCGACAAATTTACTTCGAAGCATCGTTTCAATTAAACGTTGCTGTGTTATTGTGCATATA
>VMBQ01000644.1:160199-175126 GCA_007657795.1 Dreissena rostriformis
AGAGAGAGAGAGAGAGAGAGAGAGAGAGAGAGAGAGAGAGAGAGAGAGAGAGAGAAAGAGAGAGAGAGAGAGAGAGAGAGAGAAAGAGAGAGAGAGAGAGAGAATATCGGATACCAGCCAGGGGCTACAACTGGCGTGACCAATTATCTACGTCCACAAGTGTTGCACCAAATCTTAGTTTAAATATTCTAATACATGCAGACAAAGCTATCTGAAAACATATTCGTGTGCTTTATCATTCATCTGCATTTATGTATGTTAATTAGGTACATTATATTAAATCTGTGATATTTGTATCGGTATAAAGCAGGGCAATTAAATTTTTCACGTTTCATTTGGTACAGCCTTTTACTGCAAAGTTGTCATTTTAAAATACCACAACGTGTTAATTTCGCATTATCATTCCTTTTGTTCAAACTAAATCTGTTTTAAACAAATAGAAATTGTACTTTAAGCGTGAAACAATTGCACAAATAAAACTTCCTTAATGAAAAAGAACTTTTAAATTTGGCGATTGTCAATTGTAAACTATTGGCAAAGATAAAACCAACCGTCTGCCTTTGAACAGAGGTATTTTTAAGGAGTGTCAGTGATCCGATTGCATCTGTTTAATCTAGTGGCAACAACTAAATTGTTATGACAATACAGGCGAACGTTACATAGTGTGCGGTTTTAAATCATATGTTCACTTCGGTGTCTCGAACAGTTGAGAAACAGTGTTCTTGTTTTTAAGAGGCATTCGATGACAGTGCAAGCTCATTAGTTCTTGTGAATTTGAATTAAATGCATGTGCAATATTTAGGATAAATACTATATAATACAGTGTGCTGATTTATAACAGGCGTAAGATGACTGTGAACGTCCATTGGTTATTGTGAATTAAGAGTTAATGCATCTGTAATATTTATGGTTGATGTTTTATAATATGGTTATATAATCATTTCTATCTTTGCATTGGGTATAAAATAATTAGTAAAAGCAAGCTACCAATACTCAGAAATTTGTCGGACTAGTCATGGCGTTCAATATACGAAAAGAGTTTATCGTGAAGCATGTCTATGTTTTCATGTTTCTGACTATGACGTCACTTGCGATAGTGATATGTTCGTGGACATATAAGAAACATATTGACGAACATAATCGCGCGTGCCTGTTGGACGAAGTAAACCTTCAGTGTTCAACGTTATCCAACGTCTTGCAGCAAGTAAGTTATTTTTTGTATTTACGTTTTTGCTTTTCACCAGTGAACAGTTGTTTCCTTAGCTATGTTCAATGCGCTTATGCATAACTCATGGTGTGTTTTGCATGTCAACAAAGGAAAAAGTATTGTTAACGCATTATGTTTGATTTAATAATCTAAGATAAATTTCGGTTTATTATTTATACCGGATAACAAGCCTACAAGTTCCATTGATATTGTATGTGGACCATCCGTGTCTACGATTATATTTGGAAACAATTGCTCAATATCAGTCATGTATGTAGGTGTCACATTATTAGACAATTAAGTTAGTGTTCAATCCTTATCATAATGTTTTATAAAAACAGATATTTAAACACTTATATGATAATACAGCGAGGGCTCATTTTTGTTTCAAGTTTGTTTTTTTTGTGTGGTAAAATTGCTTGCACTAGTAAACATATATTCTAAATAATATGTTTTTATCTTTAATATGCAGGACTGTCAATGTAAAAGTCAGTGTCTATATTCAACAGGAGATGAGTCAAACTTATCCAGATATAAAGAACCACAATGATTTATTTGTTACGGATTATCTGAACAGTGAGTAAATTATATTTATTTTAGTTTTAAGTGGATTTGCTTTCATATTGTTTAAAATTAACATGAACACATATTAACGAAACTTTATCCAACCTTGATTCGAACCGATGTCTGGAGGGAGAAAAAAGGTCTTCAATACGCGGCTATGCTGGTTGATCCGTTCCGCTTTTTTTCTGAAAGACAAAACGATCCAAGTGATTCAAAACATTTAACGCAAACGGCATTGCCAATTATCCCGTCGTTTTAGAATGTTAACAGTTACAACATGCAATGTCAAATTACCGTAAATTAGTTAATGGTATTCGAATTTTAAATCCGTGATATGAGTTCAATCTATTATACTCGATTTCGTTTTAATTTTCGCAATTGTGATAAAACGTTGACGCATAAGTCAAATAGTAACATCATTGTGAATCTTTTATAAAGCCCCAATAGTTATTAACCTATGTTGAAGACAAATTTTAGTATTTCTGGATTACGATATTTGTTCTTTTGTTTCCTAACAGATCACGCTTCAGTAAAAGCGTTCCACTTAGAAAAATTGACCGACAGGAAACCAGCAGCCAAAATTGTCGGAAGCCAACGTTGTGTCAGAAATGGTAACACGTTAAATATTTAAATCAGCTGTTGCTATGCCTTTATCCGCGAGTTTTTGTTGTTCAAACCATTGTTCGTTGATAGATGAAGTATATTTAACAATGTAACGTCTACATATACGCCTCCCCAAATCAATATGCGTGTCGTGGTGTTCGAGGTCGTTTCTGATGTAGAAATATAATATTTTAAAGATAATTACAACGCCCACGTAGTAAGGTTTGATCTCACAACATTCCAACCGGATTGCATACGAAAAGCCAATCAGCCGTACCTTATTTGGATTAATTTATCGGTTTCCTTGACACTGGGTATCCACTTTATTGTATATTTTTCCTCAGTGGATATTTCAATTAAACGCCTTTCCCTATAAAGATCATGAGCTTGTTGACACATTTATTTCGGATTCTTGCAGACGACGAGGTACAGTCGATGGGGAAGGTCTTATTTAAAGAAAACAACGAAGGAGCTCATCCCATCCTCGGGTTTCTAAGACACGGCGTCCTCCTCCAAAACGGTCGCCTGATTGTACCTCTCACGGGAACATATCTGATCTACTCTTCCTTTCACCATCGGTTACAGTGCAGATTACCCGGAGGACAGGCAAGCGCAGACGAGGCACACTTTGTTAGGCATGCTCTGTATCGGTTCAACATCCGGCTAGGTCACGATCAAGAAGTGGCGTCAACCAGTCAAGACCACATTGACTGCAAGTGTGCAGCATTCGTTGATTTTAAAACTGAAATAAATACTTTAGTGGAGCTACGGGCCGGTGATGAAATTTCTGTGAAACTAAATGACTGTTCTTTGCTTTTGCATTCGGAGAAAAATTACTTTGGACTGCGTTTAATTTGACTTTTCGTAGATTTTAATGTTTGTATCATGAGTATTATCCCGTTTGTAATGTAAATTGGGTACTAAATTATTAGGCTATTGATGATTGATACTTTTAAGTATTTTATAAGGAGCACTAAATGTGTCAAAATCATTTATTGTTGTTGATATTCGTAAACTATTTCTGTTCATTGATACCTATTAATAATGACGTATTTTAAGCAATAACTTTACCACATTGACTTGTCATATTTTACTGCATGATTTGTATCGCAAATCTATAAGTATTGTTTACTAACCTTATTATAACACTGAAGCCGTTAAATCTGCATTATTCTGTTTAATATAGAGCATGACTCACTGACCTATGAACGAACAAACGTTACAATGCTTGTTTATTGATAATATGTCTGCAGTTCCCTTATTCCCATACGTTTTTCTCACATCTAGTTTGCCCATAATAGGAATTTCTCATAATTTAAACTATATGTGGAGTATCCGAACATCTACTTACATATGGCAAAATAAATTATAAATATTAATTTCAATTTATAAGTTATTTATTTAATGGACTTGATAATAATAACAATAATAAAAATCAGACCTAAAACTGTTAAAGCCACGGACTAGCGTCAGCGTTTTTAAATGTCTAACATACAGATTTCGTAGTAAACTGTAAACAGTAATCTTCGATTTATTATGATTAAATGGCTATTTGTTTACACGTGAAACTAAGTTGCATGCACTAAAAACAGTAAACAACAAAACATAAAGCCTGTCATCATAACGCGCCGTCAATTCAATCAAGGAGAAAACAGAAACACACATTTTAAAACAACACATACGCATGATGATAGTACAAGCCTATAAAATATTGTTTAGTAAAGCATTTAAGTAATCTTGATAAAATAAAATTAAAACAGCGTTGTCATCTTGCATCTTTAATTCAATTTTTTTGAAAATATTTAATTACAGCAGTTCTTGTTTCGCAACGTATAAAGCATGCATGCATACACTATTTGGATGCCTATCTGTTTTGTAACTTATTTCATCCTAACGTCAGCACACAGTTGATTTCATAATATAAACATTATACCTTGCAAATGGCTAACAGGACAATGCTAACTTGCCAAGGGCTATCCATAACATGCTTACTTGCAAATGGCGAACAGGACAATGCTAACTTGCAAAGGGCTATCCATTACATGCTTACTTGCAAATGGCTAACAGGACAATGCTCAATTACCAAGGACTATCCATAACATGCTTACTTGCAAATGGCGAACAGGACAATGCTTACTTGCCAATGGCTATCCATAACATGCTTACTTGCAAATGGCTAACAGGACAATGCTAATATTGCCAAGGACTATCCAAAACATGCTTACTTGCAAATGGCTACAAGGACAATGCTAACTTGCCAAGGGCTACCAATAGCATGCTTACTTGCAAATGGCTAACAGGACAATGCTAACATTGCCAAGGGCTATCCATAACATGCTTACTTGCAAATGGCGAACATGACAATGCCAACTTGCCAAGGGCTATCCATACAATGCTAACTTGCCAATGACTAACAGGACAATGCTAACATTGCCAAAGGCTATCCATACCATGCTAACTTGCATATGGCTAACGTTACAATTCTCACTTGGTAAGGGCTTACGTCACAATGCTAACTTGCTTAGGACTAACACTAGCTGTCTTACTTCTTATTATCTGACGTAAGCATGAAAACTTGCTAAGGACAAACGTTAAAATTTTAGCTTGCAAAGGGCTTACGTTACCATGGTTATATTTATTACCATGATTGAAATAAGTATTTGATAATTTAACAAATGCAAAACATTCTTTTAAATGAAACCGTGTTTAAGTTTATAATATATCATATGTTTACGCAATTGTAACTTTAACTTCGCACGTTTGTTTTTATTTCTGTCGTCATAAATGAAATAAACGTTGTTTACCATACATTTTTCATAACATTAATGGGAACAAATAGAGATATATTATGTTCGGTATTATCGCTAATTAATAGTAATAACGATATGTTTATAAAATTGTAGTAAACGTATGTGTTTGAATACTCCTACCGCATTTGTTAATATAAAGAAAAGTAATTGTCACTGGTAGACATATTTTGTTGATGTAAACAATTTGCATTGTGTTATGTTTTTACAACAGTGGAAGATATCCAATTATATATTTTTCACTGATAACCAAATGTCTGAAAGCGATATTAATTGTTATTTAACTGACATAAATACTTTATTTTTACCATTTATAATGTGTTTTTTTTAAAGCACACAGATGATAATTAATATGTAATGTGTAATGTATGAAGTGTTCATTTTTACATCATGTTCCATCAGTAGGAATTATTTACTGGGGCTGTATTTATGTTTTTTAACGTGTAACTCAAATGCATACAGACTATATTGTATTGTTTTTGAATTTGAAAAGCAGTGTTAATGTTTATTAAGTGTTTATGTTTTGTGAATAATTCTGAACTAAGCGTAAATGTAGACTAACTTTCAACCAGCTCCACCCTAACTGTTTTGCATTCATCAATACTCAAGCATGTTTACTGTTGTGTAGTCTGTCCTGTTTTAATTTAATAAGCCAATCGGGCACTTGTTTTCTTAAACTAGCGGACGCTTTATAATGTTACTGGAATGTCATTGATACCATATCCTACACACTATATTAAACATTAAACGATTCTACATAACAAGATGGCCAAAAGTCGTTTGGTGTTCGCCTTAGACCCAGAAAAACTCAATTGTTCTTCGCAAGTGGTGCCACAACGTTTTGCAATAGACTTATACGGAAACAGAGTCCGAATTATCTGATGCAATGTTTTGGAAAAACAAACACAGACATTTTCGAAATCAGCCCATAAATTATGAAAACATAACTTTAACATTATCTAAGCATTTTGCAAGGAACCATATCACAATCGCCAGAGAAATTAACTTAAAAATATGTTAAGGACACATTTCATGAAGATAGCGCAACTAAGTTTTACGTAGAGCGTGATCATAAGATGTTTCGTTAATCTGATCTATTGACCTAGTTGTGCTTTACTTCTTGATCATCCGTTATACAATCGGGACATATTTGCTCATTAAGTTTCACAAAGATTAGGCTATACATGTACAATTTAGAATTTTAACAGTTTTTGTTTTATTTGACCTCGTGACATAGTTTTTGATTCCACGTGATCCAGTTTCGAATCAATCCGAGATATAAGTGACTTATGTTCTCAAGAAGTTTGCAAAAGATTTGGCAAAACATGTTGCCGCTAGAGTGTTCACACGCTTTGTATTTCATTTCATCTAATGAACAAGTTCGGGACCACACGTGAGACAGGCTTGAACTTGGCCGAGATATAATTGGGACTTCGAACTCGGCTTGGAAATTTTTGGGACAAAGGTTCTGACCAAATTTCATGACGATTGAGCAACACATGTGACCTCTAGAGGGCTCATATCCTTTTCTTTAATTCAATCTAGTGGTCTTTGTTAGACGTCAAGTAATCAAGTTTTAAACTCATCCGAGTTATCATTGGGCAAATGTTCTGATAATGTTTTATGAAGATAAGGAAATATATTTGTTCAACAGCTTTGTAAATAATATTATCTAGTGACCTCTTGGCCTGGTTGTTAACCACACGTAACCTGTTTCGCAATTCGTGAAGATGTCATTAAGACAAATGATCTCACACATTTTGATAAAGGTTGGGCTTTAAATGTATATTGCCTCAAAAGTATTTATTTTTATTTTTTTGGAATGACCTAGTGATTTAGTTTGACACCCCCTCGTGACCAAGTATCGCGCGCACGACTGAGATATAATATTGTAACAAAAAAGAAACTGGGATCAGATACCTAACTGATTTATAATGTAATTAGCCTACCCACTTTCTTTGTCAACCCATTTTGACAGAAAGCACACGCAACATCCCACTGTTTGCGCATGCGCTTTTAACTGTTAATTTAGAAATAAATTTACTGGGACATATTTTGTATTTTGTTCTTTAAGTGCATTATAATTTGTGTTTGGATCAGTGAAGTAACGAAATATATGCAGCTGAAATGTTGCACATATTCATAGCAAGAAGTCTTCCTTATGACAGTGCTGAATTGCATGAAAAAGATTGTATGGAAAGTCCTACTTCAAAATGATAATGCTATAACGGCTCAGCATGGGATGTAAATAAGGTACTCATTTTCCGAAAACACTTTAATGTGATCATAATAGATCTTGACTTAAGTTCTTTTTTATATTGGTACCATATGTTTTCCTCTAGGGCAAGGAAGGACATATATGAACATATATACATACCTTTGAACAATTGATGGATTAAATGTAAGAAAAGTGTCAGTGAATTATTCTTTTCGAAGGAAATCGATGTTGAATTAAAAGGGTAATTTCTTTGATGAATAAGTCGTTTCTTTGTCAGTCGATCAAAGAATGTGCTTTAAAATGGAAAAGATGGATGGCGATGAAGAAATGTTTCCAGAATTTTAACTCGTCATGGAAGCAAATTAAACTTGACGAAAATAAATATGGTTATCAAACAACTTCGGTGAGTTAAACAAGAACTAGTAAATGTTTTACTTGTTTATGTCAGTAAGTAAAAAGTGTGTAAAAAGAAGAGTTGTTTATAGACTAAAATCAACAATATCGGCGGGGATGAATGTTGAATCATGCTCCACGTAGGTGTCTACACATTCTGTAAATTTCAAAATGGCAGCCATTTTTGTTTTTGGTATTTTACAGTGGTAAAACAAGAATTGTAGTTTGAACTAACCCTGTTTGTGTTCTACTTGAGTGTGTAACATTGAGAACGCTGATTAAATTTGAATCGAGGCGTATAGCGATATTTTGTCTCGTTACTCTTCTTTTTCGTGGATTTCTTAAGGACTATTTCGAGTTTCCTAAACGGGTAAGATCACAATTAATATTACTACGCAATGTTAGATTCAGTTAATTAAATCTGTTTTTGCTTGTATTTATCACTTAAGGACTACTATTTTGATTGCATCAGGAATAAATTAAATATTGTAGGATAAATAGAATACTTATTAATTATGGAATAAATCGAATACTAGGTCGGTGCCGAATAAAGCGAAGTTCATTATGCTCGGCCCTAAAATCTCAAATCTGCCAAGGCTCGTGGTTCAGATTGTCTAAGCCTCGCAAAATAAACTTCGCTTTATTCGGCACCGACCTAGTATTTTCTATATAGTTTGATTTTCACAATTTCCAACAGGTCAAAAGACCCATGAGGACAACATATTTACAAGCAACAAATGGCAAGACAGCGCACAAAGTATATTAAAATAAACATGTAAGTGGAGATAGTGCAAAAAGAGAAAACAAAAACGTTTCAATATATGAAAGATCAGGATGACAACAGATAGATATATAGAGAATAACAGGTTACTGTCTGATCTTTTTGTAATATATCAGGCAAGGCTTAGAATAATATTACGGCGAGGCTTGCCTAGCTGTTATTTTATTCGTGCCGAGCCTGATATATTACAAAAAGATCAGGCAGTAACCTGTTTTTCTGTTTATCATACCTCTCTCTAAGTCCCCGTTTTAAAAGAAATAATTAAAACAAAATCGCTACGACGCTGCATTTTTAGCGGGAATGAATATGATCGTTGACGTTTGACTTGTTACTAATGACGTCATGAGCACTTTCGCTTAATGTTTGTAAAATATGTTTTTCGCTGTTTTGTTTGCTTTTTGTGTCTAAAATATAATACATCCTGGTATCAAAGTGTTTGTTTTGTTGAATCTGATTTTATTTTACTAAACATGATGACTTTATAGTTCATTCCGAGTAAAATGACTTACATCCAAACATCGACTGATTTAACAACTTCCTGTCGAACATGACGTCATCAGCATTAACACATTCATTTTAAATATTTGGAAACTACGTTTTTTGCTGTTTGTGTTGCTTTCTGTGGATAAAATGTAATACATCTTGGTATCAAATTGTTTGTTTTGATGAATCTGATTCAGTTTTACAATAAAACAAAACATTGTAATTAAGTCTTAGTAGCCTCCACACATGACTGATATATGAACTTCCTGTTGACCGTGATATAAAAAAAGATATCAGGCAACAGGATATCAAGCAGATATCAATGTGGTGGTATGATATATAGAGAATAACAGGTTACTGCCTGATCTTTTTGTAATATATCAGGCAAGGCTTAGAATAATATTACGGCGAGGCTTGCCGAGCTGTTATTTTATTCGTGCCGAGCCTGATATATTACAAAAAGATCAGGCAGTAACCTGTTTTTCTGTTTATCATACCTCTCTCTAAGTCCCCGTTTTAAAAGAAATAATTAAAACAAAATCGCTACGACGCTGCATTTTTAGCGGGAATGAATATGATCGTTGACGTTTGACTTGTTACTAATGACGTCATGAGCACTTTCACTTAATGTTTGTTAAATTTTTGTTTCGCTGTTTTGTTTGCTTTTTGTGTCTAAAATATAATACATCCTGGTATCAAAGTGTTTGTTGTGTTGAATCCGATTTTATTTTACTAAACATGATGGCTTTATAGTTTATTCAGAGTAAAATGACTTACATCCAAACATCTACTGTTTTAACAACGTCCTGTCGAACATGACGTCATCAGCATTTACACTTTCATTTTAAATATTTGGAAAATACGTATTTTGCTGTTTGTGTTGCTTTCTGTTGATAAAATGTACTACCTCTTGGTATCAAATCGTTTGTTTTGATGAATCTGATTATATTTAACAATAAAATATAACTTCTTTGTTAAGTCTTAGTAATATAACACATCGACTGATATAAGAACTTCCTGTTGAACATGATATAAAAAAATATATCATGCAACGTTATATCAGTCAGATATCAATTCTGTGGTATGATAAAAACTTATAAGTAAAAAAGTGGATAAAAATTATTAAGCATGTTATTGATAGTTTGATAGTTTGTTTTCACAAGTTCCAAATGTTCAAAAGAACCATGAGAACAACATATTTACCAACACAAACTACAAAACAGCGCATACAAAGTATATGATAATACACATGTAGGTAGAGAAAGTGCAAACGACGTTTCAATATATAAGAACAGGATAACAAAAGTTAGATATAAACTTATAAGTATAAAGTGGAGATATTTTACAACAAACTTAGTAAACAGATAAACATGTGTTAAAAGTGTATCCGTAGTATGTGATTGAGCATGTTATTGATATAAGTACTGTTTTCTCAACTCAAAAAGAATAGAAAATATAAGTGCCAACAATTCTAAGTACTTTTCTGTTTGTTGTTTGAAGTAATTGTATAAACTTATGCATACTTGATCTTGTGCGAAAAAACTTTGGTATGTATTTATCTCGTAAATCTTTATATAAATCGCATTCCATAATAAAATGGTATTCATCTTCAAGTTTATCACAGAAGAAGCATGTTCTATTTTAAACTGGTGTAACAACTGGTTTACTCCATCGACCTGATTCAATATGTAATCTATGTGGTGACAACGTAATTTTGTTATACAAATGCGATTTTTTTTATTGATTTTTTATTTGTTAACAAGGTTAAGGTATTTTTTGAATTTAAAAGAGTTAATGTTATTATAAAAAAGGGCCCTACTGGAGTCACTTGACCAGTTTTGCACAAACGTGTCTTTAAGACGCTGATTGAATGTCGACAAGAAAAGTTTTACATTTCCGACGCCCTGCATTATCCAGACATCCTGAAATCCCAGGGAGCATTACAGCGCCAATTCATTTTTCAAATAAGTCTAACCTGTGTTTGACAGTCACATCTGTAAATTTGTATAAATATTTATTCATTTTAAATAAAGCTTTAAGTGCTTGCCCTGTTTTGTTCTTCATTAAATGAGCCACCGATTGTAAAAACTATGCCTAAATATGTAAATGCGTAACAATTTCTATAGCGTTATGTTTATATGTAAATGATAGGTTTTGATAGTTTCTTCCACCTTTACGGAAAAAATCATTACTTTCGTTTTTGATGTTTTAACAATGAGTCTCCATTGGATACAGTATTGTTCAAATAAATTAAGACTAGTTTGCAGTTCTTGGCTGCTGTTTGCAAAAATTACAATATCATCAGCATATAGAATTAGAAACATTTTGAACGTGTTAACATTAAAACCCGGTGAGCCGCTGTGAAGGTAGATGTCTTCTATATCGTTTAAAAACATGGCAAACAGAAACGGCCTTAAACATTCGCCCTGTCGGACCCCGAGCATGCATGGAAAACTATATATATAACAGGAAGATAAATTGTGGGCTTTAACCAGTTACGCAATAGAGGGTTTACAAAACACAAAGTTTAATATGACACTTCTACATGTTGAATGGTATGCAAAACATATTGCGCAGTTGTAAATAAATATTACCCAGTCAGATTATGGATTTTAAAAATTAAATTGTAAAACAGAACATCAACAAGTAAGCCGTCCACATGTATGCATAAAAAAACATAAACGAGGGTGATACCAGTAACATGCATTCTTTTGCATAATCCGCATCATAAAATGCATATACATTTTGTATATAATAATAGTTTACCTTGTCTAAGAATTCTTTTGATGTGATAGCTGTTTCCACTTCTCCACCCGAATCAGAGCATAGGCCCTTACTTCCGAAATGTTGAAAAATAGTTGTGTTAAATAAAATAATAACTCCTAATGCTATCATTAAGGCGAATATTTCTGTGTACAAAGGGTTTAAGCGAGTAATTAATGATTGTCCTTATTGTCAATTACAACTTTTAAGTTTATATTTTGTAAATATTTGCTTATCACTACACTTCAATTGTTAGTAGTCCGATAACCTCGGTGGCCATCGAGTTCATTATAGTAAACTATTGGAAACAAATATCTTAATATATATATTGAATTATATAATTTGGGATTCTTATCTTACCCTAAAGTATAATTATAGAACGCAACATCTGGAGGGCCTGCATGTACACAAAACGAAGTCAACTGACCAATAATTTTTTTTTAAACGGAGATTGTTGAAATGCCTCTATTTACTTTTATTTCAGTTTGCATTTTATCTATGAACACGTGCGTGTATTATTCGAGCTTTTAATGCATGCGTTAGTACAAAAAATAAAGGGAAAGCCTCTGTTTTTCAATGTTATACATGACTTCTCTAAAATCGTATCACCTAATTTANGCCCTACATTCATAGCGTTCTCTCGTGTATTCTACATTTATAGCTTTTGATATTTCCGACTACGCATTTTTATTGAAAAAAATTGCAACTTGAACACCACCCAGTTATTGAAACATGATTTGTTTTTGATCGATTATGGTTAAATCGATTTAATATAATTAAAGGGACCTGTTCACAGTTTGGTAAAATGACAGTTTTCAAACAAATGTTCACAGATTCAAACAAGAATGAAGGCATAATATTCAAACAAGCAAATTAACACTCATGACTTATGGTACACATATATGTTCGTAAATTAATAATCATCATGAAAAATCGTTTATAAAATGAAGCGCTTGTAACGCTTTTCGTCGATAATTAAAAACGTGCATGCGCGATAAAGGGTTTAAACCACAACACAGGTTTATGTATCCAAAGACAACACTCAAATTACTTGTCATTATTTTTATTTAAAATATATTTTCTGACATATATAAAATGATTCTTAAGTATGTACTCTGATCGATGAAATTTACCACGATGATATTATGCACAATGAGTGGATTATCTTTTACCATTTGACGATTATGTTGACTGCGTGGCATGTATGTGCAGTACAAACGGCTCGCTGAAAGAATGAAAACGTTTCTTAAAGAATGAAACAGTGTAACCTTGTTTTATTTAATTATATGTTGTGAATCGCCATATTCTTATGAATTGAGATTTATAGATTTTAGGATTACTGGACGTCATTATTTTAGGATGTCAATGCAATGTATGAACTGTTTTAGAATGATACTTTGCGAGGTAGTGATAAACTTAAAATGCCACAATACGTTTTATTTAGGAAGATCGGTCCAATCTAAAAAATAAATATTAATTGCACAACATAAAACATTATGTAGCTTAAGCATTCACATATTAAAAAATGTAAAATGGAAAACTGACATGTCATGACTAATTTTTGCTTGATATCTAAAGGCATTTCAGATGTTACAAGCCATTTTAAATGCCCTAATGTAAATATACAAAAAATATACAATATTAAAAACAAACGATTGGCTCTTGTCCAAAGAGATATGCGTTTTAACTCTCGAAAAAATGCATTGTAATAAAAGTTGTCGGTATTTGTATTTGTATGTATTTCAAAACGGTGTTATTCTTGTGCTTGACAGTCAGTTTAGTAAACCGATGCACCAACATTTAATGACAGGCATATGGGGTAAATTATAATTAAATGCCCTTAACAGATATGACGTAGGCTACGTTTCTAACTATCAGCAATACGGAAAATGGTTTAATGGAAAGCTTTAAAGTATATATTATTTACGATGTGTCTTTCAGTCTTGAAGCAGAGAGTGACGAATTCTCAAAGACTCGTGAAATATGAATAACATTAGTAATATATTTTGGTTTGTATTTTTAGGTGGACATGTAGGAATAGGAAAATAACATATTTAAACATAAATGTAAAAGTTCATATAATGATAAAAGATATTCAAATAAAGTTCGGAGTACAAGGGCGAAATCTCTCTGTTTGATAATTATGGAGTTATGCCCATTTGTTGAATTTCGTTCCACAGCATAACTATAAGCCAACAATTGATTTTCTTACAAATTCATTTATCAATAGAGCACGATAAATATTTCGATCGTTCAATGAATAAATAAAACTTGACTGTTTTTTTTTCAAACATTGAAGGTCAACCAATACCATGGAATTATATGTCGTGATTATATGAACAAGCTTTGTCTATGATGTCCTGATTAATTACTTCATATCGTCACTTTCGTCTCATCTTGGAGAAAAAAAATCTGCATATATTTAAGGTGTATATTGTTAGATCAATTATCTGGCGTACTGTCATTATATCAACTTTCATAACAAACGTTGACTTGTATATAAATGTTTGCAAATTAATGACAATGTAAATGAGCATACTCAGTACAGTGAACAAGTACTAAAAGTTATCTGTGTCAAGCTAACTCTATTTTGGCAAGATTTCAAAACACATTTGGCAGACCGCTGAGCTGAGCTGTGCGCATTGCGGTTTAGAAATAGTGTGAACATCATGACACTGTTAAACGTCCTTATACATTGTAATGTGGTTCTGCATTATTCAACAGGAAGTTTGAATACAGGTCAACAAACTTTGCTGTATACTCTTCAAAAGGAAGTTTGAATACAAGCCAACAATGTTCATTATAAGTCAACAATTTATATTTAAAATAAAATAATACTGTATGACTCATTTAGTAGAAGTAGTAGTAGTAGAAGTAGATGTAGCAGTAGTAGAAGTAGTGGAAGTAGTAGTAGTAGAAGTAGAAGCAGTAGTAGTAGTAGTAGTAGTAGTATTAGTAGTATTAGTAGTATTAGTAGTAGTAGTAGAAGTATTAGTAGTAGTAGTAGTAGTAGTAGTAGTAGTAGTAGTAGTAGTAGTAGTAGTAGTAGTAGTAGTAGTAGTAGTAGTAGTAGTAGTAGTAGTAGTAGTAGTAGTAGTAGTAGTAGTA
>VMBQ01000644.1:177205-250093 GCA_007657795.1 Dreissena rostriformis
GTAGTAGTAGTAGTAGTAGTAGTAGTAGTAGTAGTAGTAGTAGTAGTAGTAGTAGTAGTAGTAGTAGTAGTAGTAGTAGTAGTAGTAGTAGTAGTAGTAGTAGTAGAAGTAAAAATAAAGTACAGAAATTTATAAATATATTATTTCGTCAGAATATGCATGACGCTACACATATCTATCATTAAAGGGTATTGTGTGTCCTTTGCGCATTGCAATTTATCAAAGGAATTAATTCAAATAGATGAAGAATAATATCAAATCAAGAGTATACATTCTTACCTGATTTTCTATTATGTCAGGCTGTCCATTTAGGCAGTTTACCTACATACGAATACGTTATATGTATTTACACGTACACAAAAATATGGTTTGTTTATATAACTTGATATCGTATACATATATTATAAATAATATGTATACTTAAGTATGAAGACGATGTACTTGTGTATAAGTCTGAATAAACTGTCTGTCTGTCTGTCTGTCTATATTGTTACCCTGTCGCCTGACTACAAAAGATCACACTTATGAATAAGGAATGAATGGCAGGATTCAATGATTAGTTGTCAATGACACAACTGGCAACAAACCGATGGATTTAAAATCAATTTGACCATTTTATCAACCAGACAGCAAAATAAAGCATGAATTAAGTTCATATTTTTAAGCTCAATACCACAATTATCCAGTCGCCAAACGATCTCGAAGATCACTTTGTGTTCTTACAAATTAAGCTAATTCCTTCACTACGACACTTGTTTGTGGAATGCAGTTGCGGCGAAAAGTGACATTTTATTGACTGAGTCTCAGTTTAATATAGGGTACAACCGATATTTATTTTTAAAAATGCCACTTTAGTTATAGATTTAAATTCAAATAACAAACACTTAACAATACAACAGAACTGTTTGCTTCTTCTGTGTACACTAAGAATCCGAATCAAAGTAGTCAGAGTTAATGTTGGCATTTAACCAATTTTATATTTATACTAGATATATATGGTATACCCAGTCCTCTTGTTTATGTATACAAAAAGGTACACCTGTACATAGCAAGAAATACGTCTAAAATGTATAGTAATGGTACAATAAAGCAAATTATTTTAAACGCTGAATAAACATGAGGTCGTAAAATTCAATGAGACACATACAGACAAATCAAACACACAGGTATCCAGAATGAGTATTATTGAGAGTGTGATTCGGCATATGGCAATCCTGTCCACACATTTCGTGTTCGTATGCTGAGGCCTTAATTGTATGTTTTTAACTTGAAGCATGAAAAGATCAAGTTGTTTTCAAATGTTAATTGTTATATATCGTGTTTGGTTGGTAGTGTAACATTAGCGTTAGCGCTACTTAGAACGAAAACCAGCGTTGTTTTGAATTTCATTGGAGGCTGCTATTTTATTTCTTGTGTGGGGCCTTTGGTTATTAGCATCCCCGCGGCGAGCACGCATCCCCACCGGGTGGACAACTAGTCAAATCATGTGCAAACCAAAGAAATTATCGCCCGGATAAGACGTAAGAGTTATGTCGCTGATTTTTACCGAAATTTCGTCGCCAGCCTCTAACTGTACCAAAGTTGAAATCTGCGAGCTGAAAGCATTGAAATTTCGACCGGTCGACTGTCGGTGCGTTTGAAGAGAGGACGCTAGTTCCACGTCTTCTCCAATCTTAACATTATATTTGTACATTGCATGTTTCACCAGCGTTTCATTTGTGCTTTTCACTGAATGGTCTTCTGGTGAGTCATTGTTTTCTGTCAAACTCAGAAAGGAGTAAATATTGTAAGTGCCCGTGAGAGGTACAATAAGGCGACCGTTCTGGTATCTGACACCGTATCTCATGAAACCGGTAGTATAGTCTAAATCACGGCCGTGGAACCATGCAACTACTGTTTCCATTTCTTTTATTTGAGGCTCTACAATTTAAAAAAAATACCTTAAGAAGATGTAACAAACATAGAAAACTGAATCAGTTGCACGAACGAAAACTCAATTTTACTGTATAGTTTGCCTTTGTGAACAGTTAAACCAATTGTTCAAATAGAAACTGTTCGTGTTTTGCAAAACATGTTGTTTAAATAAACATGTTTATATTTCAACATTCTGCATAGTGCTTCCCTTTCATTAAAATACATTTCACGTTTGAAGTGTTTTGATACAAATCACAGAGCCATATTGTTTTATTAAAAAAAAATGCACAAAGTACCCTTTGTTCTTTTAAACATACCCGGATTTTGTTAGATAGTTGGCGAAAGACCTTTGCTTTAGTCATCATGCTATGTTTTGCTGCTAGATAATCATTCTTTAGCTCAATTATCACGTAAAGGTTATAATAAAACACATATTTGAGTTATTCACTTTCAATTGAACTATCAGTGGACGCAAATAATCGATTATCGTTATCAATAATTAATGAAATAGTGGTAACCGCACTACTTTACCGCTTTGTGTTACCTCCCTTATCGTTGTACTCACAATTCAATCCGGTCGTGCATAACATGCATCTACCTTACCGAGTATAAATATATTACCAGGCAAACACTGGGTATGTTTTAAAGGATAAGGGTACTTTGTCTAAATCTCTGCACAAAGCCACGAACGCCTCATATTTTAAGTCCTACAAACAGTAAAGACAAATCACTATCAGTTGCATGAAAAAATACAATACTTGTGTTGCAAGACAACACTACACAAACCATTTTTGCTAAACATCCTAAATCTACAGTATTTGTTTAAGCTCGTATCTAAAAGATCAAGAAAAAGAATGAGCGAATTACGTTGTACTGTGCAATAAACATACCAAGTTTTTGGTTTGATATTTGACCGACGAGTTTTGCTGCAGGCTTCATGTCAGGAATTGCAGCCAGGTAATCATTCTTAAGCTCTATCTGTACGTGAGCTATAAATATATAAAACATATTTATATAATTTACCCCTTACAAACGCAAGAATGATTAATACCTGGAGAAATAGGTAGCAAATAGCTAGATTTTGGGGCAGCGTGTCCGGACTTTGAACACTGAACCTCTCGCTAAACGGCCGAGTTTTCTTTTTACTAAGCTAAGGGTTCACCAGACAGTTCCGATAATTTTGTGTATTCCGTGACTTAAACATACATAATATTTAACATAACATGAAAGAGAGATAACTACTGCATGTTATAGGATTGCCAGATAGTGTTGCTTTCTCTTTCATTTATCGGATTATTACTTATTGGTCGCCTTCATTCTCTGCAATCGTATACTTTTGCTACATCTGTGTTATATTGTGTCAATCTGAATTGACCATTTTCAGTATCCATGCTTATTAGCTTCAGGTTAATGCCAACTTGTGCGCACATGTGATATCTTGCAGGTTCACATACAATATCTGTTGTGTTTCGATACGCATACATTTAATTACACAATAAAGCAAAAGCAGAGTAAGAACAGTGCTAAGTTTAACTGCACATACATGGTGCGTCTGTTTTGATCAATACTATATTGTCGAATGAATTGTGGGATGGTTATATAATAATTATGCATTTTTGTCTTTATAATACGTTAATGAGCTGAAGCTGAAAATTGTCTTGTTTTCTGAGACGATAAGAAATTACCAGATAAACAAAAATTATTTAATTGATGGTCAGTATGTTCAAGGCGATTACATATTTTTCAAAATATTTTCAACAATTGGAAAAATACGACATATTAACAGGAAGTATCTAGATGAGCTTTCTTATTTGGCGGAGGTTTTCGCACGCTAAGTGCATCCTGATTGTTATTGTTTTAAATAGTCTGTGTTTATGGTTGTATAATCGTAAGTTATATTGCTTTTTGTATTTGTTTTTTATGAAAACCATTCATACCCCATGAAATTTTACTTACTATTAAAATATGCTTTTGTATCTTCTGCATCTTGCTTCGTCGTTTTGGCATAAACATTCTCAACTTCCTGAAATATTGGATGATACGGAAATTAAATTTAAACTCTTATATAGCAATGAATTTAATAAATAGAAAATCTGATTTAGTGACTGTACTTAAGAATTGGGTATTCCGTGGTCTTCAGAAAACCATTTCAAAATACAACTTAAAATACAAATTAATGAGGGATTGAATATTATATTTAGACGAGATGAATAACACACGATGATTGTACATTTATTTAATAACACCGCATATCGATATTTTAAACACGATTGATCAACGTCGCTCAGCAAACGAACTTAAGATTGATCGATATTTACACAAATAATTCCTAATGTTTGTTTTAATATTGATTTTTCGCCATTTTTAACACGATTGCATTCATATCACGGAGGTCAGTCTTCCAGCCCACATATATATTGTCCTGGTTTAGCTGGTGTACCAGTACAAGTCAACATACTAATGCCAGTAACAGAGAACTGCAGTTCTTCGTCAAAAGGTATTGGATAATAGCCGTAGAAGTGAATTAACAAGTAAGGACGCCGGACGGAGATTTGAACCCGCTGATTTGTAGTTACCAACGGAGCTTGCCGGCCCGGTTCTTTCCTAGCGTAGTTATATGATTTACTATTAACCAGCATTGCAAGTTACATATAGAGACACATCTAGAATATTATAGACATTGGTATTGTCCCATATAACATAGCTATTTATCACAGCCTTTTAACATTGCATGCTCATTTCTAAGAAGAACTAACCTTTTCTAAAATCTGATTAAAAGTTGTCACCGTTTCGCTGCAGCGCACCAATCCATTCTCCTGCAAACAAATATGTGTGTTGCCATCAACAGGCTTGATGTCGGGCATAGACCAAACAAATATTACAACCGTCACAAGCACTACAAGTAAAAACCCCACACTAATATATGAACCAACATTTACTAACGTAGTTGTTCCCCGTAAAGCCATTGTGTCGACTGTCGCGGTTGTTATAAAACATTGGACTTTAAACTGCCAGCTCTATCGACCACATTTTGCGTCGTGTAACTATATCTTAGCAGGTCATATGGTTGATTGCAGCTGTTCAGATATTTATCAGTGTATACAATGCTGTATAATTAGAAGTGTGACTCATGGAAAGCTATTTATAGATTTTCCGAAAATGTTTGAAGATAAACATCACTTTAAGCTATTAAAAGATTTTTCGAAAATGTTTGAAGATAAAGCAAATCAGAATGTTGATTGTCCAATATGAACAGACAATCAATCATGAAAAAATAATAGCCATCTACCATGTAAACGTAGAGCTATTTCAAATCTGCAACTCTTTTGACGGTGAAGGAACAAATACTATGCGGAATTTAAATCTTTAATACCACACTTCCGAAATAATTTCTTTAATACGACGTCGTTGACGTCGCGTATTTTCGGCGTTCATAGCATTGTTTCGCAAGTTAATATTTTCGTGTTTTCTGTTGAAAAAACATATCAACTGTTCATAAGTAACTATCGGTAACATTAAGATATATAACTATAACATTTAAATACAAAAATGATAAGTTCATAAAAGTAAATGAATCCTTGAGGTGGTGAACACAACAATATCCACTTCCACATTTATTTTTTGAGACATCTATTTCTCAATACTTAAAGTTGATTATGTTGAGGTTTGTGTTAATCAAACATCACATACATAATTTATTTAATCTTCCTCATGCACTTACACCTCACGATGCACAGCGGACACGTATGGGAAGACCATCTTCGTCAGGTCAGAGCGACGCTGCTCCGACAACCCTGCAGCTGTGAGCGTGCGCGGTCTCTCCGTTGCGACGAAACCGGATTCTGATGTCAAAAGAATCTTTGTCTCTTCTGATCCATGTCGTTCCTTTGCGAAAACATACCCGGGACACCGTTGCTCAAATCTGAAGTACTAATATTTCCTGCAATTCAATTATAATTATGTTTAAAGTCAATATACTTTAATACTGATACTTTATTTGTGTCGCTTTTATCAGTATACATAATATAATACTCTATACAGCACGTATTTAGTGTTAACAATCAATACCGAATGCCCGACAACGCTCTGAACTTTGGCTGCAGGAAAGCAAGCCAATCCTCCCACTGCCACTGGGGGTATTGGACGAGACATTGGAGTGGGATGAACCACTCACGACGTCCGACAGGTGTGCAAGCGTACTGACATCGCAACGTCTTAACGGCTTTTTAATGGCGGCAAAGCCACTGTCCACGTGGCTGCGAGCGTGCCCTGAAAAATAAGGAACTGGCTGCATTTTTTTTTGGTCAAAATTAACTAGTATGCGTATAGTTTATATGTGTGTTGTCATCAACGGGCTTGATGTCGGGCATAGCCCAAACAAGTATTACAACCGGAACAAGCACTAAAAGCAAAAACCCCACGCTAACATACGAACCAACTTTCAACAAAGATGTATTACCGCATAAGGCCATTGCGTTAACTGCCTGATTACTTCTCCCGGCGGTTGTTATAACCCTGAGAAGGCTCGTATCGACCTCGACAGGCAATCAAACGGAAACAAGTAATAGATATCGTTTATTTTTAGAATAGAATAATTGTATCGCAGTAAACTGAAGGTGAAGATTGTAGGCTCGTTGAAAGAAGGAAGTTTTCATTGAAACACACAGTTTAGTTTAGTTTAGTTTATTATTACGACAAACCAAATATGTTCACAAACATAAACGTTTGAATGATTTACCTCCAAGTTTTTTTTTCAAAGATTTAAGCCTGTTGAATCTTTGTCAATTTAAAACTTATAATATTAAATTTGTAAGACACACTACTGTTTAAGTAACGGACTAGCGAAGCGCTTTTAAAAGATAACATTTAGGTCTCGTTGGAAACTGAAAACATTTATCTTAATAATCTTGCGCTTTTATTTTGATAAGACGGTTATTTATGTACACCACTACTTCTACGACGACGACAACGTGTAAATAAAATAAACAATATAAACACCATACGCTTAGGAAAAAGTGCATTCCCTTATTAATGATATACCATTAACACATTTCAGCTTGCAGCGTATTCATTTGCATGTAAATAGGTCATAAGCTGTATGCGGCTTGGGTCGCACATGAAACTACCGCGTGATGGATTGCTATCTGCACTTAAACGGAAAACCGGTTATCGTTTTTCTGAAAAATGGATCAAGTTTACAGAGAAAACGAAACAGATAGTGAACTGGCAGTTTCCAGAAACGCACATTGTTTCATCGAAGAAAATCATTGTTTATGTTTAACCAGAAGCAAATATTTTCCAAGATAACACTATCTATTTGACAATTTAATAAAGCTTGATATACTTGTCAGCTTTTGTAGCACATATGATAACTAGTCAAACTGGCTATACCGCAGTACTATGTCGCAAAAACTTTGTCGCTACAGTGCAAAATTATTAGAGCATTTACATCAACACCTTGACTTGCTATTCGTCTGCAAATGGCCACATGCCAACAAATTATTCGGGACACCGCACTGCATATAAATCACAAGGCGTAAATAAAGTTGTTAGTTTGCACTAAACCGACCGACCCTGATTTTTTGCGCTGAACCTAAACATTCTTTTTGGTATTCCAGGTTGCGTTGTCGATCAAATTGTATCAAGGTCATTTTCCCCCACAGAAATATTATGTTATTGCTCAATTTAGTTCGTATCAGTGAGCACCAGCTGATCCACCGATAGTTTTTAGCATACTTCGTTATATGGAAATACAAATACAAAACATATCGCGACTTTGGGCTATTCATGTGATTGATAAATTATAGTTATTTTTAGCTTGTTGGTCATAAAGTTTTAGGATATGTGATCGTATTTAATAAGATATATGGTAGTTGGCAAACATACGGCTATCTTTTGCACTCAAATACGGCTTGTGTATTTAAATATGGCCTCATAAAACGCCAACCTGATTGAATGACACGTTTATTTACAGACTCTGTTACAGGTATGCAAATCGATTGGGCCAAGTTATCTCCACTAAGTTATCTCGAGCAGCGTTTGTTGTTCAAACTGTGTTATGCAGATAACCTATAACTAAATAATGTATCAGCATGGTTGTATTTAAACATCAGTCTGCTTATGTTTAATATTAATTCGAGGCTTACAATTTCATTTTATGTAGCAGTGCAATGTATGAACTCTTTTCAAATGATACTTTGTGAGGAATTTATAAACGTAAAATACCACAATTAGTGTTATTAAGAAGATCGGTAGAATCTTAAAATAAATATAAATTTCAAAACTTAAAACATTTTGTAGCTTAAGCATGCACATAATAATACATGTAAAATAGAAATGTAACATATCATGGCTAATTTCACTTGATATCTCCAGGCTTCTCATATATTACAAGCCATTGTCAATACCATATATATTTAACAATAGCAAACGATAGACGGGTAGACAATTTAACAATATTAACAAAATACCCTTGGCGCTTGTCCAAAGAGATATGCGTTTTAACTCTTATCATGGTTCATTATAAAAAAATATGTCGATATTTTTATTTAATATATGATATTCAAAAAAGATGTTCTTCTTTTGCTTGACATATCAGTGTCACTTCGGTGACAATATTGTCCACTATTCTGTGTCAATTAAAATGACATGCCCTAAACAGATATGACGTAGACTACGTTTCTAACTGTCAGCAATATCGAGAAATTGTTTTTCGTATTTAGCGAACTGCTGTAAAGTATATATTCATTACTGGTTTCGTCCAGCGTGACGAGAATTCTAACATGCGTTTAATGATTGTTGATGCAGTATATACGTTGTTACTAGTATTTGACGTATCGAGGATTACAATTGTACAATGTACTATCACATGATATGATAGAGGACTTTGAGATAAAGTGCGGAGTTCAGGAGCCATGTAACTTCATTTGATATTAATGGAGTTATTTCCCTTTGTTAAATTTATTTTTCCAAAGCATTACTATAAGTAAAAAATTTATTGTCATAACAATTCAAATGTTAATGGAACAAGATACAAATTTCTATTTTTTCAATGAAGTAATACAACTTTGCTGTTTTTCAAACGTTGAAGGTCATGGAATTATATGAACAAGCTTTTTCGCTGATGTTCTGATTGATTAATCCATATCGTCAAAATTAAGCATTTATTTAAGGTGTATATTGTTGAATAAATTATGTAGCCTACTGTCATTATATCAACTTTCATAACACACGTTGACTTGTATATAAATGTTTGCAAATTAATGACAATAGCAATGAGCATACATATCATCAATGGCGATATGCAAACAATTTAGCAAACTCAATTTGTTGAACTAGTACTAGAAGTTATCTGTGTCAAGCTAAAATCTATGTTTGCAAGTTTTCCAAAAACATTTGGCACTCCGCCTAGCTGTGCAAAGCATTGCGGTTTAAAACTAGTGTTAATATCATGACATTGTTATACGTCCTTGTACATTGTAATGTTAAGTGGTTCTGCATTATTCAACAGGAAGTTTGAGTATAGGTCAATAAGCTTCGCTGTATACTCTTCAAGAGGAGGTTTGGATACAAGCCAACAATGTTCATTATCAGTCAACAATTTATATTTAAAACAAAATAAGTAGTAGTAGTAGTAGTAGTAGTAGTAATAGTAGTAGTAGAAGTAATAGTAGTAATAGAGTAGTAATAATAGTAGTTGAAATAGTAGTAGTAGTAGTAGTAGTAGTAGTAGTTGTAGTAGTAGTAGAAGTAGTAGTAGTAGAAGTAGTAGTAGTAGTAGTAGTAGTAGTAGTAGTAGTAGTAGTAGAAGTATCAGTAGTAGTAGTAGTAGTAGTAGTAATAGTAGTTGTAGTAGCAGCATAAGCAGTAGCAGTTGCAGTAGCAGTGGCAAAAGCAGTAGCAGCAGTAGTAGTAGAAGTAAAAATAAAGTAAAGAAATTTATAAATTATATATTATTTCGTCAGAATATGCATAAAGCTACACTGATCTATCATTAACGAGTATTGTGTGCCCTTTGCGCATTGTAATTTGTCAAGGGAATTAATTCAAATAGAGGAAAAATAATATCATATCAAGAGTATACGTTCTTATCTGATTTTCTATTATGTCAGGCTGTCCATTTAGGCAGTTTACCTACATAAGAATATGTATTTACCCGTAAATATGGTTTGTTTATATAACGTGTTATTGTATACATATATTTAAAGATTTTCTGGGGGGCCAGGGGGTCGCTAGGGCCCCTGGTGGGTGCAGGGCAAAGCCCTGATATGGGGTCCAGAGGGTGAAGCCCCTCTTAAGCTCGACGATTTTAGTGATTTTGAAGGCTTTGAAAACCACTTCTCGAGCATGTCACAGCTTATGTACTTTCATCAAAGTACCTTCTTATAATGCCAAAAAAGTGCATAGTTTATACGTAATACGGATTGATAAAGCCGGAAGAACTGAGCAGTTGCTATCATTTGTATGCTTAAGCTCAATCGTTTTCTGCCACTCTTACTGTAATTGCCATCCCTTTTTCCAGGGTAATCATCGGATACCTGCTTTTCAGCTCTTCTCGTGTCAGACCGTGTTTTGGGGGAGTTTGATGATGTTCTTCTTGTTGATGCTGGTCCCAGCCTCCTCTTTGGCATGATGCAGGGTGTCGTGTGCATTCTGTAATTCTTGTGTTAAGTGTGGATAGTAGTTCTTCCTGATCCCTTCTAGGTATTGTTTCTTTCGTGGCCCTGATGATGCGTGTGTTAAAGACTTGCACTATGCCGTTGATATTTCTTCCTTTTGATGATTCTGCCGTTCAAAATAATTAAAGCATTCCTTGCTTAACATTACCATTTAAATGAGTTGTATAATACGTTGTGTCACTGCTTGTGCAGCTTTGCAAACCCTTCTTTTCTGTAGTGAAGGAATGCCCGAAGTCTGTCTTATTGGCGTGAATATGTATGTGTGTGGTATGTTTAAATGAATGCATTTGCCATCACTGTTTGTATTAGTTTCGATATTTAAAGTAAGTTGACGGATCAGATGCTATAATTTGGTTAGCCAGCGCGTAGGGATACACATTAATTGGAAATCGCAGCAACGTGATATACTGCCGAATATTACCTGAATATATTATTCCAACAGGCGAAAACATGTACTTTGTTATTAACGTAGTAAAATTGTAAAATTAATTACCCTTTGTCCAAATTAAAAAAAAAAAAAAAAAAAAAAAAAAAAAAAAAANAAAAATACAATCCAATTTGAAGAAAACGTGTGGATGTATTTGTCGATACATGAGAAACAACACACATGTCATCAAATGTCACATTTCGAAGACATAATCGTTCCTTGTCTTCTTAAATAGACTGATTCATTTTTGTAGATGCAATTAAAGTAGTATAAGCATGATTGTAATTGTTACTGATTTGTTTTAACTGCATGTATTTCCAAAGTTTTGTGTTATTGCATAAACAATAGAAATTGTCTGCGTTGGTCAATCCCATTTTTTAAAACAATGCCGCATCATTTTGTTATTCATTGTCAGGTTTTTTACTCGGAAAAAATGATTATGCGCATTAAAAACAATAGTTTTATAAAGCAGATTTACGTTACAAGTAGTATGGCCACTTTTAAAAACAATAACCGGTCATATTATACGTTGATGGTACAAAGACTATTAAAACATTCTCTATTTTGTGCATTCTAATCAGAAATTAAGCTGTCGATTATTTAAAAAAAAGAAAATTAGGAAAATCAAATATTATATTAAATAAAGCTTAAAGCGACAAAAGCTTCATAACAAAGAAAAGTCATCGAAATTATGTAAATCCTAGATTAGAATATTTATGTTTCCTAACCTATTTATAATCTGCCGTTTTGAATATTTAAAAATAGCTTCAACGACTACATCAGCTTTGCACGATTTGTTATAACACATTGTATTCATGCTGTCAAAGGTATGAAGTATTTAACAATTTGAACAAGACAATTTGCCTCGTAATGCTGGTATTTAGCATATGACACCATTAAATTTAAACACACAGTAGCGCGTAGTGTGAATACATTATTTATTTTCTGAATATCCTCTATATCAACATGTTTTCGTAGGACACGGATGCCCTTCAATTGACGTATTGTCTCAAAACTCCACTTGTCTAAAAAAAGTAACCACAATACACAGACCAGTGCGACCATTTTACACGGTGGTAAATAATTATTACCCATTCGGCAGCAATAATTTGTGACATTCGAAACAACAATTTGACAGACAAAATGAAGAGCAGACAGACGGACAACGGCAAATCAATATAATCCTTCCAAACTCTGAAATTGATTGCATAAAATGGCGAAAAAGAAAACAAGAAATGTGTTAATTGTATTAATTGAGATTGTTAAACCATCTACAAAACATTTCTAACTTTATTTGCTACTAACAGAATTATGTAACTCGTTGTTATGAACACACGGGTCTAAACACATAAATGTTCTTGAATTCTTAACAACATTTGGACATGTGTGTTTTAAAAACTGTATTATGCAATTTAATTACAACTCATTTTAGGTTCTTGCGGTACGTCGACACAAAGTAATAATATTATGGTTTATCTTAATATTTCGAATCAATGTTGAATTATTATGCATTCAAAGATTCAATTGGTTGTAACTGTTTATGCAGAGATTTAAATGTTCAACAAATGCATACATACAACTAGAGTAATTTGTTAATGTGACATATATTTCAAAAACGTATACAAATATGTGTTATTCCTTCAAAATAGTGTTAATCTCACTTATTACACCAGTTTGCTTACGCTACAGCAGGTTTAGCTCTACATACCTCTTATTTTCTACTTATATTGATAAGAGGCCTGATATGACTCGTCCTTTGGTTTCCCTGTGTGGGGCAAATATAACTTACGAGTAATGTCGTCGTGACATTCAGATATGCATTCAATATACCATAATTGTAAATTGCTATTCAAATCATGTTTGGACATATTAACGTAAATAGGTCAATTATAAGCGCGATACCCTGGTATTCTTTTAATAAACCGTAATCGTAATTTGATAATGAAATCATGTTTTGACATGTTGTAAAGAGTTGAAATTGAAAACCGTATACACCTTTGCATGATACACATCGGATCTCAGCAGAAATATGAGCTCATCTGTCGCCTGTCGCTTTCTGCTTCGGTGAGTTTCCAATCCATGGCACACTGGTTTAAATGTAGACTGTTTAAATATAGACCAAACATATAGTGTTACACATTCGACCTTGAATTTTGAAGTAAAACAAAACCTTGGAAACAGGTCAATGTGCTTTAAGATGTGTTTAATTAATTTGTATTCAAATTTGCTATGGCATACAGAAAATGAAACAATGTTTCAAACCTACCTATAATATATTAGTATGTCAATTCAAGATATATAATCAATTAAAACTAAATGCTGCTATATTGTCTACGCATTATCTAAAGTTGAAAACACGATGATGTAATCTCGAGAGTGTTTCAACTATTAATTACATGCACTATATATAAAGTTAAAAATAAATACGGGAAAACATGGCCAAATGCAATAACATAAGGCTGGTCGATAGTGCATTATCACGGGCCGAAAATTCATATTCCGAATGTAGTGAATGTTCCAAGGCGGTAAGTTCATTATTACTCTGTTTTATGTTAATTTGTAGTTTTATCCTGAATTTAAAGGCAAATGGCCTTGTGAATGTTGACAACAGAATTTCTCATGATTCCTATATTGTATGCTTTATACAATGTTTCTGGTTGATACTAGTCGGATTGAATGGTAACTAATTAATGTAAGTTAATTGTCCTAATTGGGATATATGCAATGACAATCTTGTTTGTGATGTGAGTAGGTTGATGATTATTGATATTTATATATATATATATATATATATATATATATATATATATATATATATATATNGGATTGTGTACACATCATATAAGGTGTGGTTTATGGGTTAAGATACCACGTTTTGAGGTTATATACAAAAAAGATATTATTACATAACACGAGTTAGAGCCCTAAGCTTGCGTTGCATTGCTCACAGCAAATCAAACAATGGACGTTTTGCATCAAATATTTCCTGTTAGTCTGGATTGATCAATTTATCGTCATGTTCTAGTCCTATATTGAGTCCACACATAGACTATTAAACCAGCAATATATTTGTTTTTGATTCACCAAGGCCAACGAATTCGTTCAAATGTTGTAAAGTTAAAAATTGGGATGCGGAAGTTTTCGATTTGTTGTTTTTTGTTGTAAAAAAGGGCGCCAACTGATAGTTTATGTTTATTGAGGACCCACATTGGAGAACCAATACGCGGAAATATTTCGATAATTTAATGTTAATGCTTGTTCACAGGGGCAAAATCAAGAATGTGAATAGTAGAAAATGGCCTCGTCGAATGTGGGTATACTACAGCAGCACAATATTTTTACTCTGAGAAAAGCAGTTTGAAACCTGTAACTAGCATATTGTCACGAAAGTACATAAAGACAAAACGGTTACAAATGTGATTTTAATACGACGAATGCTTACGCCCAAAAATCCTGGAAATTTCGTACGAAAACACCCGCCCGTTCTAAATGGCATAGCATGCTAGCAAAATGCGATGGCAATATTGCAGCACGGCTTAAGATTCACTGAGGTGACCTTTATTTATAATACTTTTGGCTATAAGCCAAATATTAACAAACTGTTATTGCACAATTACTTAAACAAGTAGTAACCTTGAAAGTGGTAATCTATAAATAGTAGGAATTCAAAATGGTCATATCGTGTTACCGGGGCGGACAAAATAGTACATTATCAACGGGGGGATTTCCTATCTAAGGCTAAAGGTACGAAAGGTACGAATTAGTGAAGAAGATTGTCAATGTGCCAATCGACTTCGAGAGCAATCTTGTTTCTTTTTTTTCTTTTTTTATCTCTAATATGCTTCATTTCATAGCGTCGGCATGCACGAAAATACTTATAAGTTGATGTTTTTATTTTTCTATTTATAAGCATATAAAGACCAGTAACCTACAACTTTAATTGAATAAGCTTGTAATTTTTATCTTTAGTAGGCTTAAGAACAATTTGCATCGTCGTTGCATTTTTGACACTAATCGATTCACAGGAAAATCAGTGCGGAATCATCCAAGCATTTCAATAATTTACACTTAGCCCAAAATCACAAAACAAACAGATGTAAATCTAAATCTAGATATTAACCACATAGCGTCGTTATCTACCCAATAGTGTTCAGCCTTTGTTGAATAGGGCACAGTATTGACTGGTCCTAAACCAGAACATGTTCCGAAATAATACCTAGTCGCCAGATCATATATCATGCCTCTTGAGATCAACGTTTATCATGTTTGGCGAATATAATCGAATCGCTCGTGAAAAATGTTACAAACGTTTGTAATGATTGACAGTATTAAGAACGGAAAATCTTTCCCCACAAAATGTTGGACGAAAGCCAGATACTCATTCATGTTTTGATTGCAACAATATCACGGAAGTATGCCTATGACGTAGCAGCTCTACGTTATATATTGTGCAGTTGTAGAGTATTGTAATCATTCGGTTAATCGAACAGTTTAGAAACAGCATGTTTAATTATATTTAGAATGTGGTGCCTGTTCATGTGCATAAGGTGCTACTATCATAAGTAGCATAACATATGCTACATTATAATTATATAATAGCAGTGGAATAAAAAAAGTGTTTTCTTAATTAAGAGTTAATGGATAATAATTAAGATTATTATAATGTAATATGGTTAACAAAAATCATCTTTGCAGTGAGGATAGAGGAATCTTAAAAGCAAACAAGCTACAAACAATCAGCCATTGATCGAGTTACTCATGGCGTTAAATAAAGGGAAAGAGTTTATCATGAAGCATGCCTATGTGTTCATGTTTCTGACTCTGGTGTCTCTTGCGATAGTGATATGTTCACGGACAAACAAGAGACATATTGACGAACATAATCGCACGTGCCTGTTGGAAGAGGTAAAACTTCGGTGTACAACATTATCAAACCTCTTGCAGCAAGTGAGTTATTATTGTTTATTATCGTTCATGCTTTTTTGCAAATACAGCTTTTTTCCATAGTGGAGTTTGTTAATGGCGCTTATGCATAACTCATTATTGAATAATGCTCTGAATGTATATGCAAACATTAAATTGCAACAAAGGGTGTTTAGTGCATGTCAATAAAGGAAGTAGTCTTGTTCACGCATCATGTTTGATTTTATAATCTAAGATAAAACTCGATTTATTAAGTATACCGCCTAACAAGCCTGCGAGTTCCCTTGGTATAGTATGTGAACCATTCGTGTCTAGAATTGCATTTGGAACCAATTGCTTAATATCAGTCATGCATACGAGTATAACATTATTAGACAATTAAGTTATTTATGTATTGTGATCTTAGAGAATGTTCAGTCCGTATAATAATAATTTATAAAAACAGCCATTTTAACACTTAAGCGATGCTACAACGAGGGTTCCTTTTTCAAGAGGATCTTTTGTTGTAAACTTGCATACACTAGTAAACATGTAGTAAAAATAGCATGTTGTTTTCATTTATACACAGGACTGTCGATGCAAAATTAAGTTTATATATTCCACAGGAGATAAGTCAAACGTATGTAGAGGAAAGGAACCGCAATGATATATTTGTTGCGGATTATCTGAACAGTAAGTAAAATTTATATTTTTAATTTTAATGATGTTTTTACAGATTGTATTAAGAAATACATGGAATTGAATTTACGATAATTTAATTTATCAAATCTGGATTCTAACCAATGTCCTGCTTTCCATGCTGCTTGGTCTTTGCCGCAAGTTTTTTACCAAATTAAAAAGATCCAGTGTTTGTTTCCTAACAGATCACGCTTCAGTAAAAGACTTCGTCTTGGACAGATTGACGGACATGACGCCAGCAGCCAAACTTGTCGGAAGTCAACGTTGTGTCAGGAATGGTAACACGTTAAATATTAAAGTCAGCTGTTGCTATGCCTTTATCCGCGATTTTTTGCTGTTGAAACCATTGTTCATTGATAGATGAAGTATATTTAACAATGTAACGTATACATATACGCCTCTCTAAATCAAGATGCGTGTCGTGGTGTTCGAGTTCGTTTCTGATATAAAAAAATAAAAATATTTAAGATCATTTTAACGCCGCCATATTAAGGTCCGAGCTCACACCTTTCAACCGCATTGTATACGAAAAGCCTATCAGGCGTACCTTATTTGGATTAATGTATCGCTTTATTGTCCACTGGTAAAGTCAACATTTATTGTTTACATTTTTCCATTGGATATTTAAACTGCAAAAATATCCCTAAAATATCATGAACTTGATGAGACTTGTATGTGATCTACTTGCAGGCAAAGAGATGCAATCTATGGGGAAGGTCTTATTTGGTGAAAACAACGAAGGACCTCATCCTAGCCTCGGGTTCCTTAGAAACGGTGTCCTCCTCCAAAACGGTCGCCTGAGTGTACCTCTGACGGGAACATATATGATTTACTCTTCCTTCCACCATCGGTTACATTGCAGCCTACCAAAAGGTCAAACAAAAGCAGACGAGTCACCGTTGGTCAGGCATGCTATGTACCGGTTCAACATCCGGCTAGGGCACGATCAAAAGGTGGCATCAACCGGTCAAGCCCACATTGACTGCAATGCTGCACCATTCGTTGATTTTAAAACCGAAATATCTACATTGGTGGTGCTACGGGCTGGTGATGAAATTTCTGTCAAACTAAATGACTGTTCTTTGCTTATTCATTCGAATGCAAATGAATTTGGGCTGCGCTTAATTTGACATTGCGTAGGTTGTGATTAATATAAATATATTTGTGTTGTAATAACACGCCGTTTCTAAATGTTTATAGTGTATTTCATTATTAGGCCATTGATAATTGATCCTTAGAAATAAACCATTATGAGTATTTATTAGTAAATATCGTTTATTGTTTGAGATATCCAAGTAATATTACATTTCATGTTTAAAATAACTTTCTAATAATTAGTTCTTCGATTTGCCATATTTTATTATATGATGTGCATCACAACTGTTTTAGTATTGTATGTACTACCTTGACTGTCCATATTTTAGTATATGATTTGTATAACAACTGTTTTAGTATTGTATGTACTACCCTGACTGTCCTTATTTTATTGTATGATTTGTATAACAACTTAGTAAGTATTATATGTACTACCTTGACTTTCAATATTTTATTGAATGAATTGCATCACACCTGTATTAGTATTGTATGTTTTAGCTTGACTTTTCATATTGTATTGCATGATTTGAATCGCAACTGTATTAGTATTGTTAACGATCATTGTGAACATTATTATTACACATATTATTACACATAACTCGTTAAATCTAAATTATTTATTTAATGTCTGTTCAATATCAAGCATGCTTCACTGACCAATGAACAAACATTACAATGCATGTTTACTGTATCCAAATGTAACAGTTATATGTCTTTTTATTTTTGTGAGAGTCCAATATGTTCAAACAGATCAAAGATTGTTGATATTGCTGAACACAAGTCGATCAAGGGAGACTACGCGAATGAACGCAAATAGTTATCGTGGTTGCATTATTCCCCTTTTGTGCTAAACGACAAATAACTTACTTGTTTCGTTTTTTTATTAACGTTATTATGCATATCTTAACACTTCAATGTTTACTTAAACAACTTTACTGTAACACTCGTAATTTTATTTTGCTTAAAACTTAATTTTAGTATATAAATAACAAATCTATAATATTGTGACAAAAAAGAAACTGGGATTTTGAAATTAACTAATTGTATAATGTAATCTGTCTACCCCAATCTAAACTTTGTCAAAACATTTTGACAGATAGTAAAAGCAACATCCGATTTTTTGCGCTTGTTAACGTGTAACGCAAAGTACATTTAATTTACTCGGGGCATATTTTGTTCTTTAAGTCATTATAGGTGCGTTTGGATCCGTGTAGTTATGAAACAAATGAAGCTGCAATTTATAGCAAAAAGTCTACTTTATGACGGTTCTGAATTACACGACAATAAATAATATAACGTCACAACAAGGGATCTAAATAGTGTACTCATTTTCCAACCACACTTAAATGTTATCATTATAGATATTGACATTAATTTTGTTATTATATTGGAACCATATATAATGAAGATATTTTCGTGTTTCATTTGTAAGTTATTGTTGGTCGCATGAATTGTAGTTTTAGCGAAAGTAAATACAGGTTAGATACATACCGTACACTGTTTGTGTTTTGATATGCAAATGATAATACAGAAATGAAAACAGCATACCAGCAGTACAGTTAACTTCAAACTAGTCCCAGATGTATTCACAGAACATTTAAGTGTAACGAAATATTATCATCATAGCATCATGATTTTAGTCAAATTGCCAAAAAAAAACGATTATCATTTATGTGTATATGAAACGGGAATGTAAATGCTGTGTGTGTGTGTCACATTGCAGCAGATATTAAATAGTATCGTTTTGTCTTCTATGCATGTAGTGCACACGCTATGTGTTACTTGCCGTAAATAAAAGAACAGCGAATGGTAACAAGAACAAAATATATTATTACATTAAACACTAATTTGTATAAATAAATGCAATACTTTTACACGTTTTTTTTTCGGGGTTTAACATTTGAATAATGATGACCGTAATAGATGCTTCGAGCACACTTGGTACCAAACACTTATTTCGGTATCACTACGAAGCCGGTTATGTGTACATAATGTCAGAATATTGTGGTAATCGACAAGACAGGTAAGTTGACACAAAGGAACTTTGACGAAAAAAATAACCTTGCTGATAATAAAGGTTGAATTTCTCTCCTGATACTAGTTATGAAGTTACCATACGTATTAATTACATGTAGCTTTCCAAATTGACAATAAGATGTCAACGTTAATAGATTTGTCATATGGTGAACAATATGTGAAGTATCGGAACATCTACTTGCATATGGCAAAACACATTCCTACTAGTACTTACTATGTTAAGGAAGTTTTTAATCGGTAGAAACGTGAACGATCAAGAAAGATGGGGACATTGTGCTACAAATATCATATTCCCTCTTCACTTCCTTGTCTATACCGATCGAACAAAAGAAATCAACCGCTTTCAAAATATCGCAATACAAAACATGCAAATATGACCCCTCTAGGTATAACTGAAATGTTGTCAGTTTCTGAAAAAAAAACTGTTCGTTAATCAGTTCACCTACGATTTTACTGAAAACGGAGAAACATATTTTTAACAATCAACATTAAAATAATTAACGATGCATGTGATAACGCATGTTAACGAGCCTGTGCTTTTTAAAATAAATATTACAATTTAAAATGAATGATACATGTGGTAAAACATGTTAACTATCCTGCTCTTTTTAAAAATATATTTCAATATTTTAAATATCGCATGCGAGTTAATTCAAAATAACATCAGCCCCGGTCAGCTGCTGGAGCGTGCGCGTCGCGACCGGGGCGAGCGTCACCCGCAGAGGATTTTCTTGAAGATTTGTCGGATAGGAAACTTCTGCGGGCGGCTCTGCTAATCCAGCTGATGTCCTTTTAAGGGCAACCAGACATGAATTGTCTTTAAATTGTCTACCAGCGCACATTAAGGTCTCATTGGCTATTGTGCTCTGGTATATTTGGATCAAAATTATTTCGTTGGCGAATACCCGGGCAGCCGGGGTAAATTTGACCTAATTGGGCTTAAAATTAAATATTTTCCCCTGAAAGGTCATAGGGGCAGGTCGATACCATTGAACTCGTGAAGAGGCGGAAACGACCTGTAACTAAACTCTTAAATACTACTATTTGAAATAGCATTGCGTTAAATGTAGTTACATATCATTGACACACGCAAAAAACACTGATACATTGTATATGCAAGATATATTTGCATGAGATATCCACTGTTATCGTTGATCGCATTTAATAAAATAGCACTATTGTCTTCTGTTCATTATTTTGTTTTCCGTCGAAAAGTCATAATGTTATTTTGATTTAGTGTTTAGATATAAAGAATATTAAAGTCAATTCAGTGACACGCTAGCAACCACCTTTTTCCAAATGTAACTTAAAAATGTTTAGAAACTTAATTGAACATATAAAAATAATAGTTCGATTTAAGCTTAAATGTCTTGTTCGTTGACCAATTGTATCAAATTAAAATCTTAAGTGACGAAACGCATTGAACAAAATGTTACCAGCAGTGAACGTTTACGTTACTTTACCGGTTGTAGCAAATTGTAGAGCATAAGTCACGTTACCTATTGTATCAATTTGAAAACATAAGTTACGCTAGCAACTGCATCCAAAGGAAAGCTTAAGCAACGTTTCCAATGGTATGAAATTGAAAGCTTAGGCTACTTTTAATATCATCATTAGTTTATAATAAATATATTACCAGTCAAGAACACCTGATCAGATCAAGTTTCACTACGTAGCTATAAATAAAATTTGGTCAATTTCTCTCGGGCAATTTACACCGGCAATATTAGTGTAATAACCTCTAGCCTCGAGTGTTATCAACCGTTATACAAATAAGACCAGTTAGGATGGAGCGGACTTTATGATGCTTTATTGGCTTTTGTTTTACGAAAGTTACGATAATTTGCTATCCGTGATATTCGTGATAATGTTATTTTCCTTTTCACCTAAATGCGTTATTGTTGTGGATTCTGAACAGTTCAACTAAAATATCACCGGGATTCTACTTTAATTAAGGCGTTATTTATTGGATGCTGAACAGTTGAGCTAATCGAAGTTCTGGTCTTCATTTTTCGATCAAGGACCATGAAAATCGGAGTTTTATTGCGAAACGCAGTTTGGATATGTGAAGCATTCGTTTCGCTGGGAACAAACGACGAAAAGTACGTATTAGGTGACAGAACTGTGCTAGTGATAATTATCCTTACTTTTTGTGAGAAGTCGTTTCACAGTATATCGTCACGAATTACTATTTATGTTCTGAAAATGACAACATTAAAAACTCTATTTTCTTTAACTTATGTTGAAACTGAATTAACACAATAAATGGAGATAATTGTTTTGCATTAAAAAGATGTGATAACAATGACAAAGACTACCGTAATATTAAAATATATATAAACCAAAACTTAAGTATGTAAGAAGCCATGCAAAGCTTACCCTAAGACCGTTACCGGTTGCTACAAGGTCAACAAATAAAGGAGGCAAAATTGGAGAAATACAAGCAATACGTGTTTGCAAACTACCTGTGGACCTACGGATCGCCTATTCTGATTGTAATAGGCACCATTGGTAACGTGTTGTCCATAGTGGTTCTCTTGAGACCGAGGTTACGTAAATCCACGACGATGTTCTATTTGACCTGTCTCAGTTTCGGGGACTTGTTCACCTTGTATACCGGGTTACTTCGTTATTGGATCCAATCGGCGTTTAAGGTAGACGTCCGCAATATGTCCAATGGCGCATGTAAGGTGCATGCATTCTTCGTTTACTTGTTGCTGGCTTTTACTGTTTGGATTTTAGTGGCCGTAACAGTAGACAGATGCATATCTGTATCTCTGCCGTTCCGCGTGAAACGTTTGTGAACGTTAAAACGTAGCAGAATTGTTGTGACCATAATTTTGCTGACTATCTTTATCAAAAACATGCACTTCTTTTGGACTCTTTCATTGGTGGAGTCTAGGAAATATAATTGCGGGGGGAGTACCCCAGCGGAAATTAATTTTCTACATTTTGTTTGGCCGTGCCACTTTCTGCGTCATTCCATTTACGGTCATGATAGCGTGTAATATTAAAATCATATATGAGACGGCTCAAACCCAGCGAAAGCTTCATGCGCATAATAACCTACACCAAAACAAAACTGCGACAAAACATATGAATTATTTTAAACAGCAGATTTTGTTTAATTTGTTATCCGCACACCATCTTTCGCCAGAGAATACAAGTTCATCACATCGAGAAAGAACGATATCCGGAAACGCTACGACGTCATCGACGTGTGGCACGTCGAGAATTTCGTCATTGACGGCTATGTTGCTGTCTGTGAACACAGTGTTTCTTATCACAACTTCGCCTGTGCAAGTATTGCTAATAGGGGAGGAGTATTGGTTCCCTAATAGGGACACGTCGGCGGAACAAATAGCCTGGTATAGTTTCTGGTGGGCGCTCGTAAACATGCTTCAGTATTTGAACAACTCTATACATGTTTTCTTATACTGTCTGACCGGACCGAGGTTTAGACGTGGATTGTGTGGGATATTTAAGCGCAAGACCCGTGTTGGTGTAATCAACGCACAAACGCAAACGGAATTTTGACTATTTCTAAATGATATAAAGGTTTGCACACAGCAATGGAACATGTTAATGTCTCGTTTCCTTACAGTGTATATATTATATCCATGTGACGGACGATGTATTTAAAGTACATTCAGAATTTGAATGTTAACTTACATTTTAAATAATTATAGTTTATTCGTATGCATACATGTAATCAATGTGTAGGTCATTTTGCTCCGACTATGCATGTTTATGACGTCTTCGTCACATGCTTAACGTATCTTCATCACGTATTGACCATTGAAAATTGTTCGACGTTACTTACACTATAGTCAACAAACAAACTCCGGTAGTTTCTATTCGAAGATTTAATATTAAAAACACACAAATGACAAGACGCAAACATTGGAAAATTCAAGCATCCGATAGTTATTTTCGATTGCTTGCATATGACATCAGCCCCGTGTTGCCAAAATCTGGAGTGTTGTGCTCGGGGCGTCATCTGCTTGTAGTAAACGATAAAAGCAATGCATTATGCAATAATTGTTTTTCGGTTTCAACAAAAACATACCATATTAGTGACGTTACTATATATCATCGTAACAAACGATTCAATGAATGCGATTGGCTTTTAAATTGGCTAAAGTGGATAACACAAATACCTGTACATCGTATATATTTATAAAACACTGTTTGGTTGATTATTTGAAATTGTCTACTTGTATAGAATATAGACTGGTATTTTAATTGAAAGGCCAAAGTGTCCGCTCTTGCTTGCATTTTTCTGATGGCAATCGTTGTTTTTTTAAATATGAGTTAACCATGCTAGTCAACTTAGGAAATTTTTTGTACATAGCGTTGACATATTGTGCATTATTTGCATGGATTCTGATCGTTTCGCGTAGAATAAATGTTATGAAGGGAAAATTATGACGAAAGATGTATGAAGACATATTAAACGTTTCGACGTAAGCTTTTAATGTCTGTAATCAAAACAAAAAATACAAATACCTGCGACGAATCTGTATGTAATTTTGTAAAAAATGATTATAAAGTGTAAATAGTTTTTTTTACGCATGAATTGTTAAAATCCTGCTTTAATGTATCATATGTAATTATTAAAATTGTGTATGCACACGCATTTTAACACATATTTACTTCCACGTGCTTTAGTTTTTACCCGTCGGAATTTCTCGTCTTGGATCATCCTTTCTTCTTTCGTCGAGAGTCTGTAACAGCATTTGCTATTGGCTCGTCCGATTCTAATGAAATCAACTTCGTGGTAAGTATAAATGTAATTGCTCAGAATCCTCGCAAGAAATAACGGAACGTCCGCGAATCATATTACCACATTTTGCAATATAAGTATTTCCGGAATGGTCAGGTTGTAATTATAGGAATAACAATCAAATTTATAAACAACACGGACAAACGAAATGTAAGAACTGAAGCCAAGAACGTCGAAACAATGACCACTTTACTACATTTGACTTTCGATATACATGAATATATGGATACTTAAAGTGAACTGCATGAAATTGAAAACGAAGTGTAAAATCATTTCTTTGTAATTATAACAGTTAAATCTAGAAACAATACAAACCGCAGGACTTCTATCCTGAAGATTCAGTTCGTCGGAAGAGATTCCATCGTCTTTGGACTTCATATAACGATATTTTTCGGTGGTATCTTCGTTCAGTTCTTTATAAGTATCAGCTATCACCTGGAAGATGACAAAGTCACACAATAGCAATCAAAAGAGAGAAATGAGAAAACAATCTACTGAATTTTATTATCTTGTCAGAAAAAGTTGCTTTTATTATAACATGACGGAAATGCTCGTGTGGTGACCCAGTCGAAATTCTTTCTTTGTTTTAATAAATGTCTATAAGCAGTGGGAATACTGTCGATATGTCCTTTAATAACACGAAACTTAAAAACTAATGCACGTTCGACACATGCTTCCGTACTATCTACATAATTGAAATTTCACCAGTGTGTATTTAACCTTTGGGCTATGGACAATATGTTGCGCACGGCACAACCTTGATTATTTATGCGAAGTTAAAAAAAACTTATGAATGATGGCTCAGTCCGTGCAAGCTGTTTAAGTCGATTTTATACACTCGTGCTGTACGTCATCGTCGAACAGACAATTGTGCTATGCCGTAACACTGTATACTGTAGTATACTGGATGTTTGAACTGCTATACATACGCAATTCCTTGACATCAGTTATTCCTGTAGGTGTCTTGTCATAACTTCATATTCATGGAATACTTTATCTTTTTGATATTTTATTTTTTATTTTATTATTTTTGACTGTGAACCATATATAAGAATGTAATTTATGTAGAAAATAATACGAATTTGCTAAAAAAAGAGTTACGAACTAAAAATCCTTCAATATATGGAATGATTATACTTGTGAATGCAGTGTCTAGTTTTTATCCGCATGGGGAGGTAACACTTGAAGTTAGCGAATTTACCTGCACTGAGTGAGATTGAGTGAAAATTATAACCTTAATCCAGTTGCGTTAATATCCTGCATGGTAGCGCGGTGTTTTTGAACGCGATGTTTACAAACATACGCCACTCACACACTTCGAATGATATACAAAATATATTGCACAGTTGTTAATAAATGTAATGGGTTCAATCTTATATATTTCGTGACAATCCGAAACAATGTATTTCATATTTAATAGAAATTTTAGAATAAAGTTTTAAAAGGCTTTAACATAACATCAACAAATAAGGCGTCCGTATTATGCATACACAAAGATAATATTGTATAGACAAATCATACATGGATACATTGTCTAAGAAATATTTTATAAGACAAAAGCTGTTTCCCTTCAAACGGCGTCATCTTCACACAAATGAGTATAAACCCGTCTTAATGTGTTGTGTTTGAATATAATAATAATACCATAGTATGCAGTCAACAAACAGTGTTTTCGTAAACCTTATAAATTATTATAAAGGTAGAGTTCACAGAGTTTCGTGTTTTTGAAAAATGTCATTAAATAAATTTACTGTGAAAACCATAATATTTGGAAAAGGTTTCAATAATTAAAGTAACAATGAATCAATGAAAAATGTTATATTGGGTTCCAACCCGGAACCTCAAAAGCAGAAGCTAGCGCGCTACCTGTATATCGCGCAAGCTTTTGAATTGGAATGGCAATTTCAACGGCATGTCGATATTTCACGGTTTTGAATTTATCTATGTAAGCGTTATAAACTTGTTTATCATTTTTTCGATTTCAATTGATGATAATAAAAAAACGAACATATATTTATTTACAGTTGTCTCAACCCGGAATGATATGTTGCTTATTTGAATATACACACATGTAATGCATGCATTCTTTTTTTATTCGATGACAAAACTACATTGTACATTTTTGAAAACTGTTTTATGGCCGTTCTATGCAACAATGCAAATGCTTTGTGATATTTTTGTTCCTAATTCTGTAACAGAACACAAATTATAAACCTCTTCCGCAACTTCCGTCTCTTAAAGTAACTTCCTTGTTATCGATATTTGACAGTGCACTCTGACACAAACGATAACAAGGAAGTTACTTTAAGAGACGGAAGTATTAAAACGGTGAGGTGTGCAGCTTATATATCAACAGCGGTTTTACATATCGTGACATAGGCAAATGTAAAAAAGGACGTTTTTATCGTTTGTGTTGTTTCCTGTAGTTGCGCGATGATGATCTGAAATATTAACTATATGATGCTATATTCTTAAATCTTTTTGTAAAAAGAATTGACTTAGTTGATGCGTGTTCGTAATTCCATTTCATCGTTCCTCAAAAAGTTGTAACTCTGTTGCTCTGGTCTCCGTCCTACCATTGATTAATTAAATAGTAATTAAATTGAATGCATTTTAATTCCCTTTTATTACTGTTTAATTTGAGTTGCAATGTTATATGGTAAAATTTTATTTACACTTATATGTATCATGAATATTTCTGGGCCAAGTGTGAGGTTGAGCGCTCTTTAACCGGTTTAAACCCACAGTGCTTAGAAGTGACCGTTACGCTATGTGTATATGTGGTTTCGTTTTGTGCCGTACTGTACCGTTTTGGCAATTGGTTCCTTGCCATAAATAAAGGACCACGAAGGTGTGTATGATAGAAAAGCAATACTGCTGCAGCTTCTGGCGTTTCACATCTTTATATTATAACTGTGATGTTCTTATTTATTAAGTTGTATTATATATTTAAAATATATTTAATTATTAGATATTTATTAAAGCACCGTGCCCACGCGCAAACTTGCATATATGTTAAATCTTCGAACAAGCGGGATTTATTGCATTTTTTAAGCAGCATTTTAATATTAGCACGTTGATTGGGTTTAACCGCAGTCTCAAATGTAAATAGTCCCAATAAGCTTACAAGCAATATATGTATGTAGGCAGTTTATTTGTATCGAGTGCAACGGGAATTTCCCATACGGCCATCGCCCGCAGTAGTCTTGTTAGCTGAGTAGCGGGAGTAGTGGAGATACCAGAGACGCCCCGATTTCAGAGACGACCATATATCTTTTAATACCAGATGTGATGCAACTTGTATTTTGCAACCCGTTTTTTCTTCTCACGCGAACGATCAATCGTGATGCATCGACTATCTCCGGAAGCCTCCGTAAGATAGGCAGATTTTAATTCGTCTGCTGATCCAGAGTGGCGAACGACGAGTTAGTGAGTGTGACCCCTTTGTTACGGCGCTAGTGATTTACCACTAGAACACGGATCTGCTCGCAATTATAATGTTATTACGTGATAGTTGTATCGAGACGGTTAAACCTGGACAGGAAGATACTACGCAGTAAACAATTTCGCAACGAAGGGTTTATAATCGAGCACAAACAAAATTATCTCCAATAGTGAAGCGCGGAGTTTAAAACGCGCTGTGTACACGAGCATGCCACTCCCACTTTTGCAATACGTGCAAACGTATAAGACCATTGCCAATTACTGGATGAATGAAGACAGCGGTGAAACAACAATGTGCTGATTTTTAAGAGGCATTCGATGACTGCAAGTTCATAAGTTCTTGTGAATTTAAATTAAATGCATATGTAATATTTTGATTAATATTATATGATACAGTGTGCTGATTTCTTACAGCCATTTGATGACTGTGAACGCTCATTAGTTCTTGTAATTTAGAGTTAATGCATATGTAATATTTATGGTTGATATATTATACTATGGTTATATAATGATTTCTATCTTTCAGTGAACATAAAAGACTTAGTAAAAGCAAGCTACGAATAATCAGACATTTGTCGGACTAGACATGGCATTAAATATACGGAAAGAGTTTATCGTAAAGCATGCCTATTGGTTCATGTTTCTGACTCTGGCGTCCCTTGTGTTAGTAATATGTTCGTGGACATATAAGAAACACGTTGAGGAACATAATCGCACGTGCCTGTTTGAAGAGGTAGAACTTCAGTGCACAACGTTATCCAACCTCTTGCAGCAAGTAAGTTATTTGTTGTATTTACAATTTTGCTTTTCTCCAAAATAAAGCTTTTTCTTTAGTGGAGCTTTGTTAAAATTTATAGAACTGCATTTAAATCATAATCCGTAAATAATGTTTTTTGGTTTTTACTAACCCGACCGACCCTATTTCATATTTCGTATTTACGCTCTCGGAAACTGGAAATAAATACTTTTACTTATCTACTCGCTCAGACTTTCGGGGAGGGGGGCAAATTCCGTAGTTAATCTGTTTATTTTATGTGGTCTTAAGGCATAATTGCGTACGACTAAATATTGTTTTTGGTATTGCTACAATTAAAGTGGTATAGGCGACGAGGATTTGTGTTCTTAATGATGTTCTCTTGAGCATGTTTTACTCGGCATTAGGTATGTATTATTATGATACACGTCGGTATTAACATTTTTAATACAGAATAATAAGAAATCGCGGTAATTTGAAAATCATAGAACATAACATTAATATTCCAATCGACCATAAAAACGCGGAATATGAAAGAACTATTTATCCTTACCAGTTGCGCGCAAGAACTATGATATTAATAGTTTGAATTGAGTGATGATCGATTAACTGCATCCCTTCTTTGATGGACATGCACACATCTATAGGTCGTTTGATTATTGGTAATTAAGAAGTATTTTCCATTTTATTATGTTGTATCGTCAATTGAATATAACAAGGACAATGCTATAGAGAGCAACTATTTGCTACAATGTGCTTATGATGCCACTCGTTGGTTCAAAGCGTTTATGAGATGAAATGGAACATCCTTAGGTCAAAGGTCACTTTGATATCTTTAGAACGACAAACACAACGCGTTTGTAACCGCCAGATCGACAGCATGACACATAACTTTCTACTTATTGCGGAAGTTTTATGTTTAGTGTTTGAGCCTCTGATTTGTCGTTCTTGTGCGTGAACATATAATTATGACGGGCGCGAAAAAGACAGCACGCCTTAATGAAAAATATGCGACAATTTAGACATGAGATGTACTTAGTTATGGCATGTTAGTTGATGTGAAGGGCGCAGAAACGACAATAAGCAAACACGACTACAGATATTTTAATTGTTGTATCGGTGCGCATGTTTATAATTCTGGCGAGTCCGCGTGTTGGCGCCCTTCAGACCCGCGAACACGAAAGAACAACACATGTCCTAATTATCGTATTGGCGCGTATATTTGTCGTTCTTCCGTGTTGTCGATTCGGTTCCCTTTAAACCCGCCATCACGCCAAGATAGAAGAACAACAACCGTCATGATGGTCGTCTCTGCTTGTATATGTGTCGTTTTGAAGTATTAGCCTGCAAACACGACATATAACAAAACGCAAGAACGAGTAATGTATGTGAAGTTACCCGTATCTTGTTTATCGAAACATTATATGAGATATCTGATCGAATTAAATAAGATATTTGGTAGTTGGCATACTTACTGCTATATTTTGTACTAAAAATAAGGCTTCAGTAATATTGACAAGGAGCCGAGCCCAACATATAATGTCTTTAAAATAGAACGCACGTTGTTGATTTAACAGTCTCTCCAAACGCCTATCCCGTTTGCTACTTAACGCTTTGCAGAGACGACATGACACATCTTTTGGTCAAAGGCACAAAATGTTGTTTTATCAGCTATTTTTTATATACTTTACTTTATGATATAAAAATGGTAAATTGTTAAAAAACAACAATCAATGGTGGACAGCTCTGTCGTGCTAAAGAATTCGTCGGCGGATATAAACTCATGATACTAAAATGAAATACATTTTCAATCATTAGAATAACTTAAACTCTACGAAGAGCGTTTTGATAACCATGCTACAAACTGTTTCACCTCAGTTCATATTCAGGTAGTTTACCTGCCATATCAAACATATGGAGAGCAGACGTAAAGGTACTTGGGATTATAGAGACTTTGTTCATGAACTCGTTCAACCGATTCACCAAACACAGTCGGTTTAAAACAGATAAAGTTTCGTCTTCATTGGTAGAAAGTGTGTGTGGTTTGTGGATTACTATGATTTATTTATAGAAACTTAAAGACAAGGGTCGATTTATGATTGTGTTAACGCTCTTGTATTAGGTATTCACTTAAATCATATTATTGGATTGAATGTAACACATAAGGAAGTACTCAGCTAGTACATGGAACTGTGATACCTGTAACTGGAATGCAAAAAGAAATGTTTTTGCGTATCTAGACCTTTAGGCTGAGTTAGAGCAAATATTATATTCAATGAAAATATATGCTTCCATATAAATCAGACATAATATTAAGGCAACAATTATCAATAAGAGGGAGCATTATATAGCATTATATAGGTTTTACAAATATGTGCATTACATTTAAATCAAGTCTGACAATGAATAGGAATAGTGAATTTCTATAAACATTTTAAGGAGGTACAGTCGTACAGTCGTGTGGCTTGTCTTTTATTTAAAAAACATGACCAATATCCTTTAAAAGACCATACAAAATACGACATTAAATATGAACGAATCATTCAAGCAGGGATCAACACCCTGGACAGATCAATGCAAAGCATAGCGCGTCTTAACCGATTTAAAGGCGAGCCGAACCTGTCTCTAAACCCAGCAATAATCGTTTGAAATAAACAAAATCACAATCGATAAATTACATTTCATACAAACATTTACAAAAGCATTCTGAGGTCAACGCACTGGAACGATCCATGTAATAACACGTTTGGATAAACCTTCGATGGCTAGACAAACAAAAGAAACAAATGTAAATATAGATTATAACACAAAGCGGCGTTATCTACTGTCAAAACTGTGCAACGAAGTGTGCAGAAAGGTGATAAAAACAACAGCGATATCTCTATATAGACCTTTACAATGATTACCCTAATGAAATGAATATCAAGATAAAAATGCGTAATCAAATTCGACGAGGGCACTTCACATATCACGGTTTCACATATCACGGACGTTATTTATGACGTAGCAGCCGTACGGTATATATTGTACCGGTGTACTTTATTTTATTCATTCGGTGGCTCGAACTGTTGGAAACCGCATGTTTAAATCTAACATACATTTGAGGACTGTTTAGGTGCATCAGGCGCTACTATCATTAGCATTAAATATTCAGTATTATATGTATTTAATATGAAGTGAAATAAAAACAACACTACTGTTATTTTATTAAGATTCAATATATATTATTTAGGGCTATTGTACAATGTAATGTAATATGGTAATTTTATTATTTTTTATATTTGCAATGAGCATATAGGGATCTAAAACAACAAGCTACGAACAATCAGCCATTGATCGGACTAGTCATGGCGTTTAACATGCGGAAAGAGTTTATCGTGAAGCATTCCGCTTGTATTTTCTGTGGATGTTCGTTTCTTACTCTTATGTCAATTGCGATACTAATATGTTCGTGGACATACATTAAACATTTTGACGAACATAATCGCATGGTTTCAATGGAAAAACTTCAATGTAAAACGTTATCAAATCTCTTGCATGAAGTTAGTTACTGTTTGTATTTATGTTCATGCTTTTCTTAAAACTAAGCTTTGTTAAAGGCGCGTCTGCATACATCTTAATTTAATAATGCTTTTCTTACCGGTAATTTATAAATGAAGCTGATATTGCAAAAACATGTTTATTGCATGAAAACACTGTGTTAGTATTGTAATCACACCATGTTCGATGATATAATTAAAGATTATAGTATGTCTATAACGTATATTGCATAACGAGCATACTTGTTCACTTGTTATGGTATATGAGTCATTGGTGTCTGCGGATGTTTTTGGAAACAATTGCTCATTATGATTCATATTTACGAGAATTTAATTATCAAACGATTAATTTATGTAATCGTAATAATAATGTTATATATATTAACCTCAATTTTAACGTTCAAATGATGTTACGAGTGCTCATTTTTGTTTCAAAAAGAAATTGTGTTGTACAATTCCGTGCAGTTAACGAGAATGTTGTTATCATTAATTCTTTGGACTCTTAATGTAAATTTCGTTTCTATATTCAACAGGAGATACGTCAGACGTATGCAGAGGTAAAGACACGCAATGATTTATTTGTGACAGGATATCTGAACAGTAAGTTGAGTTTCACTGTTTATTTTGGAATTGATTTGTAAACCTATTGTTTTCACTTTTATACTAAAATGTCTTAACCTGAAAGCTAGTTTAACCAAGCGGTATTCCAACCCATGACCTGTGGTATTAAAAGGCTTTAATCACGTGGCTATGCTGGTTGGTCATTTTCACTGTATGTTACAAAATGGAAGCGATCCAAGTAATTCAACAATTGTATGGCAAAGAACATTGCCAATATTCACATCATTATAAAACTGCAACAGTTTAAGCTTGGTATCCTATTATTGATAATTGTTTCATTGTATTCTCGTATACTGTTCTGCGTGTTATTTCGCTCTTATGTGTTCGCTTTTTTTTTAATTTTCGAAGAAGTGTTGACAAAAAGTCAAATATTCAATATCAGTGCGAACCATCAATAATACCCTAGTAATTTATTTCCTATGTCAATACTTTAATAACGTTGTAGTGATATTTGATTATACTTACGTTTTTTTGTTTGTTAACAGTCCACGTTCCAGTAAAAGAGTTCTTCTTGGACAGATTGACTGAAAGGAAGCCTGCAGCAAAACTTGTCGGAAGCAAGAGTTGTGTCAGAAATGGTAAACCGTTAAATATTAAAGTTAGCTGTTGTTATGTCTTTATCCGCGATGTTTCATTGAAAAGATATTGAATTGATATATGAAGTATCAGTTACGATTTCAAGTATTAGTATATGTTTATGTCAAAAGCAAGATACGTGTCGTGGTGTTCGAGTCCGTTTCTAATGTAAATCAAGTAATAGTTTTGTTTTAAAAAGAAAGATCATTTCAACGCAGCCATAGTGAACTCACTATGTTCAAAGTGCAATGCATACAAAAAGCTTATACACCGTACCTTATTTCAATAAATTATTCGCTTTATCGGACACCGGGCTATATCAACATCCATTTTAGGATTGGCTATTTCAACAGCCAGATTCTGCCTACAAATACCATACACTTATTGTGACTTTTATGTGATATAATTGCAGACGACCAAATGATGAAGGTGTTATTTGGCGCAAATAACGAAGGACCTCATCACAGCCTTGGGTTCCTAAAAAACGGTGTCGTCCTCCAAAACGGTCGCCTGATTGTACCTCTCACGGGAACATATCTGCTTTATTCTACCTTCCATCATCGGTTTCTGTGCAGCTTGCTCGGAGGACAATCAAGCGCAGACGAGGCACCTTTGGTCAGGCATGATATGTACCGGTTCAACATCCGGCTTGGTCATGACCAGGAGGTGGCGTCAACCAGTCACGACCACATTGACTGTAACTGTGCAGCATCCGTTGATTTTAAAACTGAAATATCTACATTCGTGGAGCTGCGGGCCGGTGATGAGATTTCTGTCAAACTGAATGACTGTTCTTTGCTGATGTATTTGGAGGCAAATTACTTTGGACTACGTTTAATGTGACATTTCGTTGATGTTGATGTTTATATTTGTGTCATAAGTATAACCCGGTGAACAATGTTTGTTTTGTATTATATTATTTGACAATTGATAAATGATCCTTACAAGTAGTTTGTTAGGAGAACTGAATCTGTCAATTGTATCAATAACATGCAATGTCGTAGATAATCGTATATTATTACTTTTCAATGTTACAAATTTATAATCATGACGTATTTAAAGCAATAACTTAGCAGTTATTTTACCATATTTTATTGCATGATTTGTATCACAACTGTATTAGTATTGTTTACTTTTAGTACGAACCGTATTATATAACAGAACTCGTTAAATCTCAATTATCAATTTAAAGTCTGTGTAATGTAAAACATGCTTCACTGACCTATGACCATTACAATGCATTTTAACTGTATACAAATGAACATGTTATATGTTTATTTATTTTTAGACTAGGTTTTTGATATTGATGGACAAATGTTGATCAAGGGAGACTAAGCAAAGGAAAGAAAATAGCTTTCATTGTATGCATTATTTATGCCCCTTTTTGTGCTAAATTTAAAATAGCAAAAATGGTTTGTTTCTTTTTATTTACGCTATTATGCATATCATATCACTTCAATGTTTACTTTAACAATACTGTTTACTTTAACACATATTCTACATTAATTGTTTTATTTTGATTCAAACGAATTAAATGTTGGTATATAAATAAACAATCTATAATATAGTAACACAAAAGAAACTGGGGTTATAAACTTAACTGATTTATAATGAAATCAGTCTACCCACATTTAAACTTTGTCAACACATTTTGACAGATAGCTCACGCAACATACGATCTCGTGCGCATGCGCTTTTCACGGTTGCGATGGAAATTAATTAACTGGGGGCATATTTTGTTCTTTAGGTGCATTATAATCTGTGTTTGGATCCGTGTAGTTACAAAACATATGAAGCTGAAATGTGGCAGATATTTATAGCAAGAAGTCTACTTTATGACAGTGCTGAAATGCATGAACAATATTGTATTGATATTTCAACTTTAAATTGATAAATAAAATAACTCCTCAACATGGGATCTTAATAAGGTTCTCATTTTCCGAACGAATGTTATCATAATAGATATTGACGTTAGTTGTGTTTTATATAAGTACCTTATGCTTTTCAAATGAAGACAATTTCGTGTTTTATGTGTAATTGACCATTTGTCGAGTGCATTGTAGTTTAAGCGAAAGTCAATACAGGTTATATACTAACTGTACGCTGTTTGCGTTTTGATATGCGAATAATAATACAAACAATGTAAACAACGTGACACCAGTACAGTTTACTTCACACTGGTCCCATATGTACTATCATAGCATTATGATGCAAATCAAATTGCAATAAACAATAATAAAATATGTGCATTTGAAATGAAAATTTGAATGGTGTATTTGTTGATTTTTTTTATTTGATTTTTTTTTTACATATCACAACAAAATTTAAATAGTATGGTTTTGTATTCTATGCATGTAATACAGGTAATCGTCACTTGCCGTAAAAAAGACCAGCGAATGGTAACAGGAAAACAATATAATAATTATAAAATACTGTATACATATAATTTTAACATCTCTAAGAAGAAATCATTTCCATTCACATTCGAGTACTATTTTCGAACCAAAATCGATGTCAAAGCAAATGCTCGAATGGTGAGTAAAAACTCAATTGCAAATGTATGGTTTATTATCTATTACCTTCTGTTTATTTGGTAATTCCGACCGGCAAGACCCAAACTTTGGCACATGTAATATATGCAATCCTTTGTTCGTGGTTTAATTTGGCTCGTGGTTTTACATTTAAATAATGATGACCGTAATGGATGCTTCGATCACACTTAATTTGTTACCAAACAGTTATTTCGGTATCACTATGAAGCCGGTTATTTGTACATAATGCCAGTGTATTGGGGTAATCGACAAAACTGCTAAGGTGACACAAAGGCACTTTGACGAAAAGATTAACTTTGCTGTAGATAAAGGTACCAGTAATGAATTTATCTCCTGATAATATTTATGAAGTTCTCATACGTATTTCTAACATGTAGTTTTCCACCTTGACAATCAGATGTCAATGTAAATAGATTTGTCATTTGGTGAACTATATTTGAAGTATCAGAACATCTACTTACATATGACAAACACATTCCTACTATTAATTTCTATGTTTAGAAAGTTTGTAATCGGTAAAAACGCGAACGATCAAGAACGATGATTTTGATATACTTCTACAGTCTGATCTAAATACGATGACTACGTATGCTCTTAAAAGGGGGGACAATGTAGTGTATATTAATACTAAAACTATCATAGCTCCTCTTCACTCCCTTGTCTATACTGATCGAAAAACAGCAATCAACCGCTTTCAAAATCTCACAACACAAAACATGCAAATATGACCCCTCTAGATATAACTCTAAGTTTGTAAGTTTCTGAAAAAAACAACTGTTCGTTAATCATTTTACCTACGAGTATTCTGAAAACGGAGGAACACATGTTTAACAATCAACATTACAATAATCAGCGGTGCATGTGATAACACATGTTAAATATCCTGTACTTTATGAAATAAATATTAAAATAATTAACGATATATGTGGTAACACTGGTTTACCATCCTGCACTTTATATAGATTTCAAGATTTTAAATATCGCATGCCAGTTGGTCAAAAATAACATTACTTTAAATATTTTTACATATCACTGTCAAACAAAAATACACTGATCTACGCTCAATGATATGTCATGTATATTCGCTTAAGACATCCCATGGCATTATTGCTCGCATTCAATAAAATAGCACTATTGTCTGCTGTTCATTTTATCTTGTTTTCCGTGGAACAAATCATAAGGCTATTTTGCCTAAGTGTTTAGTTTAAACTTTATTTCAAGCACATGTTCACATGTAAACATTATTCGAAATCACAGATAACAAAATTGCATGTGCTTTGGATTGGAAAACAAGGTCGATGTGACACTAATATTAACTCCTCTCCGTTTGTGTGGAGTTGTGACTGTAAACAGTGTGGTCAGAAGTCGAACTGAAAGTGTTTAGTTAATTTGTGAAAAGGGTAGGAATAGACAATATTTAAGAGAACTATGAAAAAGGGAAAACACACAAGAAAAAACAAAAATTAATATGTAAACCTGGTACACGGCCTAAGTGTTTAGATATATAGAGAAGTGCGGTCAATTCATGCAAGCAACCAACTTTTTCCAAATGTGACTTTAAGGTTTAGAAACTCAAATGACCATATTAAAGTAATGTTTATACTAAAGCTTAAAAGTCGTGTTCGTAGACCAATACCAATTGTATCATATTGAAAGCTTTAGTTACCTTACCCGCATTGAAAGCTTACGTTTCATTGTCAGTTGTATCAATTTGAAAGCATAACTTACGTTAGCAACTGCATCCAAAGGAAAGCTTAAGTTGGTTTAGGCATATTTATTCCAGAAAGTGTTTACAAGACAGATTTTAAACATCTTAAGTTTATAGGATTAGCGTTAGCTAAGCTAGTATGGTTCCTTTCCTGAGTTATATATTTACAAAGTGACGGTAAATGCATTTTAAACACAAAACGATGAATAAGTATTCGAGGATTCAAAGCTTAAGTAACGTTATTAATTGTATCAAACTGAAAGCTAAGGCTAATTCCGATATCATTATTAGTTTAAAACCAATACATTACCATTAAAGAACACCTGATATGGATATTAGCCTAAGTGACTGTTTTATTACGTAGCGATAAAGTTAAGTTGGTCAATTTCTCTTGGGGCATTTACACCGGCAATCTTGGAGTAACGACCTGTAGACGGCGATTGTTATTAACCGTCATACAAATAAAACCAGTCAGGAAGGAGCGGACTTTATGAGGCTTTATTGGCTTTTGTTTTACGAGCGTTGCGATTATTTGCTAGCTTGTTGAAAGTTATAGTTATGATATTCATCGGGATTTCACCTTCATGCGTTATTGTTTTGGATTCTGAACAGTTCAACTAATAGTAATTGTGGCGTGTTCTGAGAAAACTGGGCAAAACGCTTGTGCGTAAATTGTCATCCCAGATAAGCCTGTGCAGTCCGCACAGGCTAATCAGGGACGACAATTGCCGCTTTTAAGGAATGTTTCGTTTAAATGATTCTCTTCTTAGCGAAAATCCAGTTTATGCGGAAAGTGTCGTCCCGGATTAGCCTGTGCGGACTGCACAGGCTAACCTGGGATGACACTTTACGCACACGCATTTTGCCCTGTTTTCTCAGAACACGACACAATTCTGGTCTGGAATTCTCGATCAAGGACAGCACATTGAAAATCGTTGTTTTATTTGGTTAACGCAGTTTGGATATGTTCGGCATTCGCTTCGGTGGGAACAAACGACGAACAGTACGTTTAAGGTGAAAACATTGTGCTTGTTATAATAAGCAAAACGTTTTGTGAGCAGTCGTTTCACATCATATCGACACAAAGTACAAGTTCTGTCTACGAAAAGTACAAAATTGAACACTAGTTTCTTTAACTTATGCTTAAACTGTATGTAAACAGTACATCATTATTTTGCATCAATAAAAACCTTATAACACGAATAAAATGCTTGTAAGGTAATATTCAAATATATGCTGTCGAAATTGAAGTAAAAGAAGACATTTTAAGCTTACTCTAAGACCGTTACCGGTTAAACAGAGTAGACAGATGGAAGGGGATGATTTGGATGAGTACAAGCAATATGTGTTTGCAAACTACATGAGGACCTATGGGTCGCCTATTCTGATTTTTATCGGAACCATTGGTAACGTGTTGTCTATAGTGGTTCTCTTGAGGCCGAGGTTGCGTAAATCAACGACGATGTTCTTATTGACCTGTCTCAGTTTTGGAGACTTTTTCACATTGTATACCGGACTTCTGCGGTCGACGTGCGTAATTTGTCCAATGGTGCCTGCAAGGTGCACGCTTTTTTCGTTTACTTGTTGCTGGATTTTACTGTTTGGGTTTTAGTAGCCGTTACTTTTGACAGATGCATATCTGTATCTTTGCCGTTCCGTGCAAAACGACTGTGCTCGATGAAACGAAGCAGAATTGTTGTTACCATTATTTTGGTGATACTGTTTTTCAAAAACATGCACTTCTTTTGGACTCTTTCATTGGCGGAGACTTGGAAACATAGTTGCGATGGAAGTTCCCCAGAGGAAATTTATTTTCTACATTTTGTTTGGCCGTGGTTAGACATTGCCACTTTCTTGGTTCAAGCCCAGCGAAAGCTTCATGCGCAAAATAACTTACACCAAAACCAAAATGCGACGCAACATATGGAAGATTTTCAACGGCAGATATCATATAAGCCTAATTTGTCATCCGCACAGCATCCTGCGCCAGAGAATACCAGTTCATCACGTCGAGAAAGAACGATCTCCGGAAACGTTACGATGTCATCAACGTCCGGACAGTCAAGAATTTCGTCCTTGACTGCAATGTTGCTAGCTGTAAACACAGTGTTTCTCATCACCACTTCGCCTGTGCAAGTATTGTTAATAGGGGAGGAGTATTGGTTCCCTAACAGAAACACGTCGGCGGAACAAATTGCCTTGTATAGCTTCTGGTGGGCGCTCGTAAACATGCTGCAGTATTTGAACAACTCCATTCATTTCTTCTTGTACTGTCTGACCGACCCAAGATTTAGACGTGAATTGTGTGGGAAATTTAAGCGTCGTAAGAACCGTGTTGGTGTAATTAATGAACATACGCAAACTGAATTTTTACTATTTATAAATGATATTAAGGTTTGGACTCAGTAATGGAACATGTTAATATCTCGTTTCCTTACAGTGTATATATTATATCCATGTGACGCACGATGTATTGAAAGTACATTCAGAATTTGAATGTTAACTTACATTTTATATAATTATAGTTTACTCCTATGCATACATGTAATCAATGTGTAGGTCATTTTGCTCCGACTATGCATGTATATGACGTCTTCGTCACATGCTTAACGTATCTTCAACATGTATTTACCATTGAACATTATTCGAGGTTAATAACATTATAGTCAACATACAAACTCCGATAGTTTCTATTCGTAGATTTAATATTCAAAAACACACAAATGAAAAGACACAAACATTGGAAAATTCAAGCATCAGATAGTTATTTTCGATTGCTTCCATAAGACATCAGCCCCGTGTTGCCAAAATCTGGATTGTTGTGTTCAGGGCGTCATCTGCGTGTAATAAACGCTAAAACAATACATTATGCAATAATTGTATTTCGGTGTCAACAAAACATACCATATTGGTGGCGTTACTATATATCATCGTCAACAAACGATTCTATGAATGCAATTGGCTTTTAAATTGGCTTAAGTGGATAACAAAAATACCTGAACATTGTACATATTTAGAAAATACTGTTTTGTTGATTATTTGAAATTGTCTACTTGTATATATTATAGACTGGTACTTTAATTGAAAGGTCATAGTGTCCGCTCTTGCTTGCATTTTTCTGATGACAATCGTTTGTTTTTTAATATGAGTTAACTATGCTAGTCAACTCATGAAATAATTTTGTAAATAGCATTGACATATTGGGCATTATTTGCATGGATTCTGATCGTTTCGCGCAGAATAAATGTTATGAAGGGCAAATTATGAGTAAAGATGTATGTAGACATATTAAAAGGTTCAACGTTGGCTTTTAATGTCTGCCATCAATAAAAAAAAAATACAAATACCTGTGAGGAATCTGTATGTAATTTTGTATAAAATGAATATAAACTGGCAATAGATTTACGCATGAGTTGTTCAAATCCTGCTTTAATGTATCATACGTAATTATTAAAATTGTGTATGCACACACATTTTAACACATTTTACGTCCAAGTGCTTTAAGTTTTACCTGTCGAAATGTCTCGTCTCGGATCATCCTTTCTTCTTTCGTCGAGAATCCTCAAGAGCTTTTGCTATTGGCTCGTTCGGTTCTAATGAAATTAAGTCCGTGAGTATACATGTAATTGCTCAGAATCCTAGCCAGAAATAATGGAACGTCCGCGAAATCATATTAACACATTAACTTGCAATATTAGTGTATCCGGGATGGTCAGGTTGTAATTATAGGAATAAAAATCAAATTAAATTATAACACGGACAAAGGAAATGTTAGAATTGAAGCCAGGAACTTCGAAACAATTACCACTTTGCTACATTTGACTTTCGATATACATGTATAAACGGAAACTTAAAGTTAACTGCATGAGATTGAGAACCAAGAGTAAAACAATGTGATTTGAAATCATAACTATAAATTCCAGAAACAATACCAACCTCATTTAGCCGTAGGATTTCTATCCTGGACTTCAAATTCGTCAAACGAGATTCCATCGTCTTCGGACTTCATATGACGGTATATGTTGGCGGTGTCTTTCGTCAGTTCTTCATAAGTGTCGGCTATCACCTGGAAAATACCAACGTCATGCAGTGACAATCAACATAGCAACAAAAAAATAACAAACTACTTTCTGTAATCTTTTCAGAAACTGTGGTTTGTTTAAAACATGACAGACATTTTGACGGTGTGACTCAGTCGAAGTCCTTCAAAATACATGTTAATGTTTTTTTATCCCTTAAAACGTGAAACAAGGCTCTAAGTCAGTTCAATTATATGCTGTATCGGTGTATTCGGTCACTTCTTTATAAAGTACCAACGTCACGCAATGGCGATCAAAAGAGAGAAAAAAGAAAATAACAACATACATTCTATAATCTTGTCAGAAAGCGCTGTTTTGTTAATAACTTGAACGAAATGTTCATGTGGTGACTCTAAAACTGTTTTCGGACGCGGGAAAATCATTAGTAGTAGTAGCTGCTTATTTGAATATAATGCATGCATTCTTTTTTTAATATTATGACAATTTTGCATCATTTTGCAAAACCGTTCTTTATGGCCGTTCTATGCAACCATGCAAATGCGTGTATGAGAAAGTCTTCTTCTCATGCATTGTTTTTCTAACAGAACACCAAGTATAAACATCTCCGCAACTTCCGTCTCTTACCGTAACTTCCTTGTTATCGATATGTGACATTGCACTCTGACAGAAACATGAATAGCGATATTTAAACGGTGAGGTATACCGTATACATCCTATATCTCAACAGAGCCTTTATATATCGTGACATAAGCAAATGTAAACAAAGTACATTTTTATCGATTGCGTTACTTATAACTATGATGTTCTTATTTTTTAATTAGTATTATACATTTAAAATATTTTGAACTATAGGATATTTATAAAAGCACCGTACCCACGCGCAATCTTGTGTAAATGTTAAATATCCGAACAAGCGGAAGTTAATGCATTTTTAAGCAGAGTTTTAAGTTAAGCAGTGTGCTCGGGTTTAACCGCGGTCACAATGGTAAATAATCCCAATAAGTAAGCAAGTACAATGTATGTATGTGGCTGATTTGTATTCAGCGCACCGGCAATTTCCAAAACGGCCATCGTCCCAAATAGACTTGTAAGCTGAGTTGCGGGGGAGATACAAGATACGACCCTGGGTCTTTTAATACCCTGTGTACAGCACCTAGTATTTTGCACCTCGGTTTAACTTCTCACACAAAAGACAAGTTTAACTTCTTATGTGAACGACGATTTAGTAAGTGTGCCTCCTTTGTTTTGGCGCTAATGTTTTACAACTAGATCACGGATCTTCTCGCAAGTATAATGCTTTTACGTATAACCGATATGTATGAAGGCGGTTTAACCTGAACAAAAAGATATTACGCAGTTAATAGTCGCGCGATGCGATCTAGGGTTTACAATCTTACACAAACCCAACTATTTCCAATATTAAAGCGCGGAGTTTAAAACGCGCTGTGTGCACGAGCATGCCCATCCCATCTTTGGAATACGTGCAAAAAGTGTTGGGCTATTGCCAAGTACCTTAAGAAGAAGGAAGACAGTGGTAAAACAACAAAAATGGGATCATAATGTATTTTATGTTTAGTGACAGCCCAAAACACTATTTCATACAAACAACGTCACCTTTGCCGAACAGTTAAAACCTGAAACCGTCATCGTACGTCGTTCGCTTGTAAGCACGAATAACGATTATGCTTACAGCATGCATTCTTTTGCATTATTAGCCACATACAGTTCATATAATAAAACTGTTTACCTGGTCTAAGATTTTTTTAACACAACAGTTGTTTCGCCGCACACTGATTTGTCTTTGTCCATTTCAAAATGTTAGTCCTTGCTTTCGCCGTGTTGAACAATAGTTTGGAAAAATAATATAACAAGCCCAAGGCTTATCATGACGACGATTATCCCAGTATACAAACTCCGGATCATTATAGGATATTTTTTATTGATAATAATAACCACTCTTAACCATAGAACGAATCGTACACAAACGATTCGATAGTTGGCTGCTTAAGTTGTATTCAGTGAATTAGTAGCTAATAATAGGTACATGACCAATTTGGGATTCTCATCTTTCCCAAATTATTATTGAAGAATGTCGCTTGCAGACGGCACACATGTACACTCATAAAGAAGCCGCCTTTAAAGTAATGCATTTCTTACCCTCTAAACGGAGACTTTAATGTTGACTTGTCTCTATTTTTGGGAATTTCAGCTTGAATGTCCGCAATGAAATCTTGCATATAATGTTATAGTTTTGAATGCAGATCTGATGTGCACGCAGAAAATAATTGGGACAGTCATTTGTTTTTTCCATTACAAGTATGACTTAGCCGAAATCCTATTGGTTTCCCATTAATCATGGACAGTTTTGCAGTGAGGGCAAACGGTAGTCAGGTGTTATCAAAATTGAAATCAAATACTTCAAGTCCTACTTTTCAAGGTACCTGGTTTATTCTTAACGCTGAAATCTTCCCATTCACACCTTTGGATAGATAATTGAGACATTTCAGTAAAGTGACATTGTTATTCACTGAAAAGAATTGTGTTTGTTCATTAATTTATAATTTGCAAATTCATTAAAAAGAACAACATTTCAAATCATAATAATGTTTATTATCATTATAATGCAGAATGAATTGTTCATATAAAGTTCATATAAAGTCCCTCGTCACTAATGGTATGAACAAATAAATCAGATGAGCAGTTTCAAACGTATAACAACCGTTGACTGTGAAATAAAACATAGTATTCACATATTTTAATGCATGTCGGTTGTACATATTACCGAAGAAATGCAAATTGCAACATGTGATCTACCGATGAATATGAACATTCAATACGAACACATGAAACAAACATTTCAAACAAAAATGAAAATGTTCATTTATCATACCCATACCCATCACTCTCCAAACATTAGCAAATAAATGTCTGAAAAAAAATGCGACCATGATCAATTCATGGATTTTTTTTATCTCCTGCTATATATCAAAGAAAATCAACAAGGTAGAACCGCGCATCACATTTAATAAAATAATGCAAATTGAGATGAAGCAAGGAGTGCAAGAACCATATATCTGCCTTTGATATGTATCGGTTAATTTTGCTTTGTTAAATGTCCTTGTACAAATCATATCTTTAAGTCAACAATTGATTGAAAGAAGTGTGTATATATCAATAGAGCATGATGCATATTATTTGATTAAAGGTAAAACTAAAACGAGTCTGTTTTCCCAAGGATGTATACTGTTAAATCAAGTATGTATCTTACTTTATATCAACTTTTATAGCAAACGTATCTTTCAAATAACTTGTCTGATAATACTATATCAACGTTTGCATATTTATGACAATTCAATGAGCATACATGTCGTACTAATGCATTTGTGCAAAGTTTGACAATTAGCAAACGCCGGTTATAAAACAAATACTAGAAGTTATGTGTGTCAAGCTAACATCAATTTTAGCAAGTTTCCCAATGATGTGTTGCACTGCAATGAACTGTCAAAAGCACGCAGGTTTAAATATCTCATGTTACAATCATGAAAACAATAGTTCAACGTACTTTACATTTGTAATTTGAAGCCGTTCCTATTCAAAATAAGGTTTGGATACAAGCCAACAAGGTTCAATATTAGTCAGCAATTTGTATTTATGTTAGCATTCCTCTTGTAGTAGGTTGTTTGCATGTACTTTCATGTTTTTATGCATAATACAATCGTCTTTCCTAATGGACAAATGTGAAGGGCGCATGCGTTCAAATCTCGCTTAGATGATGCAAAGCGTAATGTCTATACATGATTTATATGGCAAATAAATCGCATGCCATCTAAAGGGCGAAGTAGTGTGGTCGTAACGCATGTGTGATTGTGTGTACAAAGTATATACACGGTTTATAATTTATGTTGCTTAACGAGCATACAAATTCACTGTGTACGGCAAATGTACTATTTTTACCATTCATGTGTAGAAAATTAATAGTCAGTATTTCGTTAATATAATGCATACATACGAGTTATTTAAAAAAGAAAATTTGTATTTAGCGTATTAAAATGTTTATCAAATATTGTACTATTTAGCCAGTTATTGTTTTAAGTCTTGATAGAAAATACGTTTTAACAATTACATGTGCCATACCAAATTTCCATTAAAACACGTATTTGTATGCTTATCTTAGAGATTGCTTATTAATATAGTATAATTCATCAAAAACGTATTGTTTTATTTTAACACTTAAATTCAAAGTGGCCTTAAAGAGTGGTAAATAATATTTATCATGGATTGTTGACTAATTTACCTCGAAGCATCGTTTTAATGTCACGTTGCTGTGTCCTTTTATATATGTATATAGAATATCGGATACCAACCAGGGGCTTCAACTGGCGTTACCAATTATCTATGTCAACAAGTATTGCACCAAATCTTAGTTTAAATATCATAATACATGCTGGTAAAGCTATCTGAAAAAACACTACCTGTGTTTAATTATTCATCTGCATTTCTATGTCTATTAGGTACATTATATTAAATCTGTGATATTTGTATCGGTATGTAGCAGGGCAATTAAAGATCACTCTTCATTGGTACAGCTTCTTACTGCTAAGTTGTCATTTGAAAATACCACAACGGGTTTATTTCATATGATCATTCCTTATTTTAAAAATTAATCCGTTTTAAACAAATAGAAAATGTATTTAAAGCGTAAACCAAGTGCACAAATATAACTTCCTTTATAAAACATAACTTTTTGGCGATTGCCCAATGTGAACTATTGAATGACAAATATGCGTTCTATATATTGATTGTAAGCAAATATAATACGTACCGTCTGCCTTTGTACAGAGCGATTTGGGGAGAATGTTAGTGATACGAGTGTATCTGTTAAATCTAGTGGCAACAACTAAATGGGTATGCCAGTACAGGCGAACGTTATATAGTGTGCTGTTTTACATTATATGATCACTTCGATGTCTCGCACAGTTGAGAAACAGTGTGCTGACTTTTAAGAGGCATTCGATGACCGTGCAAGCTCATTAGCTCTTGTGAATTGAAATTTAATGCATATGTAATGTTTCGGATAAATATTATATAATACCGTGTGCTGATTTCAAACAGCCATTTGATGACTGTGAACGCTCATTCGTTCTTGTGAATTTAGATTTAATGCATATGTAATATTTATGGTTGATATTTTATAATATGGTCATATAATGATTTCTATCTTTGCAGTGAACATAAAAGAATTAGTAAAAGCAAGCTACGAATAATCAGACATTTGCCGGACTAGACATGATGTTTAATATACGGAAAGAGTTCATCGGAAAGTATGCCTATGTGTTCATGTTTCTGACTCTGGCGTCCTTTGTAATAGTGATATGTTCGTTGTTATATACGAAACATATTGAGGAACATAATCGCACGTGCCTGTTTGAAGAGGTAGAACTTCAGTGTACAACGTTATCCAACCTCTTGCAGCAAGTAAGTTATTTTTTGTATTTATATTTTTGCTTTTCTCCAAAATAAAGCTTTTTCTTTAGTGGAGCTTTGTTAAAGGCGCTTATACATAACTCATTAAAGTCATTATTGAATAATGCTTTGCTGAATTTAAATGCAAACATAATATGGTAACAAGTGGTGTTTATTGCATGTCAAAAAAGAAAATAGTCTTGTTCACGCATCATGTATTATTTTATAATTTAAGATAAAACTCGGTTCATTATGTATACCGCATAACAAGCCTACGTGTTCCTTTAGTATGGTATGTGGATCATATGTGTCGACAATTGTATTTGGAAACAATTGCTTAATATCAGTGATGTATACGAGTATAACATTATTAGACAATTAAGTTACTTATGATCTTAGAGAATGTTCAGTCCGTATAATAATGTTTTATAAAAACAGCCATTTAAACACTTTAGTGATAATACAACGAGGGTTCTTTTTTGTTTCAAGAGGATTTTTTGTTGTAAAATTGCATACACTAGTAAACATGTAGTCTAATTGATATGCTGATATCATTTATACACAGGACTGTCTTTATAATATTCAGTGTCTATATTTAACAGGAGATTAGACAAACATATGCAGAGATGAAAAACCGCAATGCTTTATTTGTTGTGGATCATTTTGAACAGTAAGTAAATGATATAATTGTAATTTAAAATGGATTCGTAAACAGACTGTTTTAACATTTATTTCATGTATTGACGATAGTTTATTCAATCGGTATTCGAACCCATGAACTTTGGAGCTCACCACTCGGTCATGCTGGTTGGTTCTTGTCGTTGTGTGTTACACAATTAACACAATCCAACTGATTAAACAGTTTTAACGCAAACGACTTTGCAAATTATCCCATCGTTATAGAATGTTAACGGTTACAGCTTTCGATTTCTCATTACCGTTAATAATTTAATGGTATTCTCTTTTGAGTCCGTACTGTTATTTAGCTTTGGTATTTTCGCCTTTTTTAATTTACGAAGGTGTTATGAAATGTTGACGACAAGTACAATCGTCAATCTCACTGTGAATCTTTAATAATTGTCCAATACGGGTGTGCCTATGTGGTTGCAACATTCAAATAGTACTTGATTATGATATTGTTCCTTTGTTTGCTAACAGATCACGTTTCCGTAAAAGAGTTCTTCTTGAACAAATTGACTTACAGGAGGCCAGCTGCCAAACTTGTCGGAAGCACAAGTTGTTTCAGAAATGGTAAGACGTTAAATTTTAAAGTGAGTTGTTGTGATGCTTGTATTCGCGTTTTTTTTTAAAACGAATTAATTAACGCTTAATTATGTCCAAAACAAGTTGCGTGTTTTTCGGATCCGTTTCTAATGTAAACCATAAGTTAATAATTTATTCGGTTAATTGGACATTTTGTTAAATCAACATTGATTTATATACACAATTCACTATGGATACTTTAACTGTTTGAATCTCCCTACAAATGTCATTAAAGTGTTGAAAGTTTTTATGTATTCTAATTGCAGAAGACAAGATGCAATCTATGGGAAAGGTCTTATTTGATGCAAACAAGGAATGAGTTTATCCCAGCCTCGGGTTCCTAAGAAACGGCGTCCTCCTCCAAAACGGTCGCCTGATTGTACCTCTTACTGGAACATATCTAATGTTCTCTTCCTTCCACCACCGTTTACATTGCAGCCTACTCGGAGGACAGGCAAGCGCAGACGATGCACCGTTGGTCATGCATAATATGTTACGGTTCAACATTCTGCTAGGTCATGACCAAAAGGTGGCGTCAACTAGTATCGACCACCTTGACTGCAATTGTGCAGCATCCGTTGATTCTAAAACTGAAATATCGACATTGGCCGGTGATGAAATTTCTGTCAAACTGAATAACTGTTCTTTGCTTATACATTCGGAGGCAAGTTACTTTGACTACGTTTGATTTGACCTTTCGAACGTTATGATTTATTTATTTCTATTATGATAACACTTCGTTTCAAAATGTTATTTGTTTTACCAAATAAGCAAGTTATTATTGATTCTTATAAATATGGAACTATAACAACTAAAATCTCTTACTATCATTTTTGTATTTGTATATTATTGTTTTCATTGATACACATTCACAATTACGTATTGAAAGCAATAAGTTATCAATCACTAACTTTTATTGCCATATCTTTTTCATGATTTGTATAGCAAACGTATAAATAATGTTTACTGTCAGTATGAACCCTATTGTTTTTTACATAACTCGTTAAAACTAAATTATAAATGTATGGGTTTTTTAATTAAAAGCATTCTTCACTGACAACCATTACAATGCATGTTTACTGTATACAAATGTGTATATAATATATGTTTATTTATTTTTGTGAGTGTCCGTTATCTGCAAACAGATCAAAGATAAACCAGGTTGTTGGAATTAACGAACGCATGATACTAAGCAAAGGAACGTTTTCATTTTAAGCATTATGCCCCTTGACAAATAGCTAAAATGACAAATAACTAAAATGACAATAACTCAACTGACAAATTACTAAAATGTTTCGTTTTTTATTTACGTTATTATGCATATTTAAACACTGTAATGTTTACTTAAAAAATCTTCACTTTAAATTTGATTGTACTCATTTTTGTTTTATTTTGACTAAAGCTTAATTTTGTTATATAAATAACAAATATACAATATTGTGACTAAAACGGAACTGGGATTTTGAAATTAACTGTTTTATTATGTACTCTGTCTACCCCTATTATAACTTTGTCAAAACATTTGGACATAAAGCACAAGCAACAAAATCATTTGGACATAAAGCACAAGCAACATCTGATTTTTTTGCGCATGCGCTTTTTACGGTTAACAACGAAATGAATTTACTGGTTGCATATTTCGTTCTTTAAATTCATTATAATATGCGTTTGGATCCGTGTAGTTACGAAACATTTGAAGCTAAAACGTGGCACATCTTCATAGAAAGAAGTCTACTTTATGACAGTACTGAACTGCATGACATAGATTGTATTGATATTTAAACTTTAAAATGATTAAACATATAACGTCTCAGCATGGGATCGGAATAAGGTACTCATTTTACGAAAAAACTTAAATGTTGTCTTATAGATGTTGACATTTTGTTTTAATGGTACCATATGCTTTCCAAATGAAGATAGTTTCGTGTTTCATGTGTAATTTACTATAGGTCGCATGAATTGTAGTTTGATCGAAAGTCAATACAAGTTCGATGCATACTGTACGCTGTTTGTGTTTTGATAATGATAATACAGAAAATGTAAACAACATGACACCAGTACAGATTACTTCACACTGGTTTCATATGTATTCACATAACATTTAAGTGTAACGAACAATTATCATCATAGCATTATGCTTTTAATCCAATTGCAGTAAACAATAATAATATATGTGTATCTGAAATTTGAATGCCGTGTTTGTCGATTTCTTCATGACATATTACAACAAATGTTATATATTATAGTTAAGTATTCTATGTATGTAGTGTATAGGCTCTGTGTTACTTGCCGTAAATAAAAGAACAGCGAATGGTAACTAGAACAAAATATATTATTACAACAAACATGTATATGTATAAATACATGCAATACTTTTTTCACTGTTTAATTTTTTTCGGGTTTTAACATTTGAATAATGATGACCGTAATAGATGCTTCTATCAAACTTGTTATCAAACAGTTATTTCGGTATCACTATGATACCGATTTTGTGCAAATAATGCCATATTCTTTCTGTATCACAATGAGGCCGATTAATATTCGCGTATTGGGGCAATCAACTTATCGACACATCAGCTGAGGTGACACAAAGGTACTTTGACGAGAAGAATAACCTTGCAGTTGATAAAGGTCACTGAAATGAATTTCTCTCCTGCTAATATTTATTAATAGTTTCAATGCGAATTAATTACATTTAGTTGTCCATCTTAACATCAATATGTCAAAGTTAATAGATTTTTTTATACGGTGAACTAAATGCGAAGTCTCAGAACATCTACTTACATATGGCAAAACACATTCCGACTATTAATTACTATGTTTAGAAAGTTTGTAATCGGTAAAAACGTGAAAGATCAAGAACGATAATTTTGATATACTTCTACAGTCTGATCTAAATACGATTACAACGTATTTTGTTAAAAGGGGGGCAATTTATTGTGTTTTTAAAGTTACAAAACATGCAAATATGACCCCTCTAGGTATAACTTTAATGTTGTCAGTTTCTTTAAAAAAAACTGTTCTTTTATCATTTCACCATTGAGTATACTAAAAACGGAGGAACATAATATTATGTATAACAATCAACATTAAATAATTAACCATGCATGTGATAACACATGTTGACTATCCTGTTCTTGATAAAATAAATATAAAAATATTAACGATATATGTGGTAGCATATGTAAACAATCCTTCACTTAATAAAATAGATTTCAATATTTTAAATATCGCATGCCAGTTGATCCAAAATAACACTACCTTAAATGTTTTTCCATATCATCGGCACATGAAAACAAACTGATCTACGATCAATGATTTTTCATGTATATATACATCTCATGGCATTGTTGCTCGCTTTAAGTAAAATAGGAACTATTGTGTGCTGTTCATTATTTTGATTTCCATCGAAAAAATCATAATGTTATTTTGCCTAAGTGTTTAAATATATAGAGTATTGCGGTCAATTCAGTGGCACGCAAGCAACCAACTTTTTCAAATGTGACTTTAAAAGGTTTAGAAACTCAAATGAACATATTAAAGTTATATGTATACTGAAGCTTAAAAGTCGTGTTCGTAGACCAATACCAATTGTATTAAATTGAAAGCTTAAGTTACCTTACCCGCATTGAAAGCTTACGTTTCATTGTCAGTTGTATCAGTTTGAAAGCATAAGTTACGTTAGCAACTGCATCCGAAGGAATGCTTAAGTTGGTTTAGACATATTTATTCCAGAATGTGTTTACAAGAGAGATTATAAAAATCTTAAGTTAATAGGATTGGAACGTTAGCTAAGCTAGTATGGTTCCGTTCCTGAGTAACATATTTACGAAGTGACGGTAATTGTATTTTAAACACAAAACGATGAATAAGTATTCGAGGATTCAAAGCTTACGTTTCGTTATCAATTGTATCAAACTGAAAGCTAAGGCTAATTTTGATATCATTATTAGTTCAAACCAAAACATTGCCAGTATAGGACAGCTGATATGGACATTAGCCTAAGTGACTGTTTTATTACGTAGCGATAAAGTTAAGTTGGTCAATTTCTCTTGGGGCATTTACACCGGCAATATTAGAGTAACGACCTGTAGACGCGGTTGTTATCAACCGTCATACAAATAAAACCAGTCAGGAAGGAGCGGACTTTATGAGGCTATATTGGCTTTTGTTTTACGAACGTTGCGATTATTTGCTTACTTGTTGAAAGTTATAGCAATTATATTCACCGAGATTTTACCTTAATGCGTTATTGTTGTGGATTCTGAACAGTTAAACTAATAGTAATTCTGGTCTGGAATTCTCGATCAAGGACAGCACATTCATTGCAAGTCGAAGTTTTATTGGCAAGCGCAGTATGGATATGTTTGGCATTCGTTTCGGTGGGAACAAACGACGAACAGTACGTTTTAGGTGAAAGAATAGTGCTTGTGATAATAAGCAAACCGTTTTGTGAGCAGTCGTTTCACATCATATCGAAGCACAGTACTATTTCTGTCTACGAAAAGGACAAAATTGAACACTAGTTTCTTTAACTTATGCTAAAACTGTGTGTAAACAGTACATAATTATTTTGCATCAAAACGACGTTATAACACGAATAAAATGCTTGTTCGATAATATTCGAATATATGCTGTTGAAATTGAAGTAAAAGAAGACATTGCAAGCTTACTCTAAGACCGTTACCGGTGGCTTCAAAGTAGACAGATGGAAGGGGACGATTTGGATGAGTACAAGCAATATGTGTTTGCAAACTACATCTGGACCTATGGATCGCCTATTCTGATTTTTATCGGAACCATTGGTAACTTGTTGTCCATAGTGGTTCTCTTGAGGCCGAGGTTGCGTAAATCAACGACGATGTTCTACTTGACCTGTCTCAGTTTCGGAGACTTGTTCACCTTGTATACCGGACTACTGCGTTACTGGATCCACTCGGCGTTCAAGGTCGACGTGCGTAATTTGTCCAATGGTGCCTGCAAGGTCCACGCTTTTTTCGTTTACTTGTTGCTGGATTTTACTGTTTGGGTTTTAGTGGCCGTAACTGTTGACAGATGCATATATGTATCTTTGCCGTTCCATGTAAAACGACTATGCTCGATGAAACGAAGCAGAATTGCTGTTACCATTGTTTTGGTGATACTGTTTTTCAAAAACATGCACTTCTTTTGGACTCTTTCATTGGTGGAGACTTGGAAACAAAGTTGCGATGGAAGTTCCCCAGAGGAAATTCATTTTCTACATTTTGTTTGGCCGTGGATAGACATGGCCACTTTCTGTGTCATTCCATTTACCGTCATGATAGCGTGCAATATTAAAATCATCTATGAGATGGTTCAATCCCAGCGGAAGCTTCATGCGCATAATAGGTTACACCAAAACCAAAATTCGACGCAACATATGAAAGAATTTCAAGGGCAGATATCCTATGAATCTAAGATTGTATCCGCAGAGCAACCTTCGCCAGTGATTACATGTGCGTCACATCGAGAACGACCGATCTCCGCAAACGTAACGACGTTATCGACGTCCGGAACGTCAAGAATTTCGTCCTTGACGGCGATGCTGCTGGCTGTGAACACAGTGTTCCTCATCACCACTTTGCCTGTGCAAGTGTTGTTAATAGGGGAGGAGTATTGGTTTCCAAACAGGGACACGTCGGCGGAACAAATTGCCTCGTATAGTTTCTGGTGGGCGCTTGTGAATATGCTGCAGTATTTGAACAACTCCATTCATTTCTTCTTGTACTGTCTGACCGGACCAAGGTTTAGACGGGAATTGAGTGGGATATGTAAGCGCAGGACCCGTGTTGGTAAAATTAAAGAATACACGCAAACTGAGTGTTGACTATTTCTAAATGATATTAAGGTTTAGACTCAGTAATGGAACATGTTAATGTCTCGTTTCCTTACAGTGTGTATATTATATCCATTTGACGCACGATGTATTGAAAGTACATTTAGAATTTAAATGTTAACTTACATTTTAAATAATTATAATGTACTCGTATGCATACATGTTATCAATGTGTAGGTCATTTTGCTCCGACGTTGCATGTATATTAAGTATTCGTCATAGACTTTACGTATTTTCAACATGTATCGATGATTTGATGTGTTTATCCTCAAAATCACTCTCTAGCATTTACAAATAACCACTGAACAGTGTGCAATGCGATTTACATACTAATCAACATACAAACTCCGATAGTTTTCTTTCGTATATCTATATTATATTTATTTTGCATAACACACAAATGACCAGACAATTAAAAAAACACATCAAATTGAAGCATCCGAGTTTTTTCACTTGCTGGCCTATGACATCAGCCCCGTGTACACCAAATCTGGATTGTTGTGTTCAGGGCTTCAGCTGATTGTTATAAAAGATAAGAAAATAATTATGTAGTAATTGTTTTCAACAAAAACATGCCATATTTGTCACGTTACTACATAGCATCGTCAAAAAGCGATTCTGTGAATGGCATTGGCTTTTGCTTTTCCATTGGCTAATTTGGATAACACAAACACCTGTATTGTTTTGCAAATGACTGTTTTTGTTTATTACTAGCAAATGTCTACTGGTATAGATGATTGAATGGCATTTTATTTGAAAGGTCGTCTTGTACTTTCTTGCTCGCATTTTTCTAGTGACAACCGTTGTTTTAATATGTTATTGTGTTTACCTTTCTAGTAAAATTATGTTATTTTGTCCTTAGAATTGACATGTTGGGAATTGTTGTCATAGAGTCTTATCGATTCGCGGGGATAAAATATTATGAAGGACAAATTATAACGAAAGATTAATGTAGGTAAATTACAATGTTCAATGCTGGCTTTTATATATTATCATATAAAAAATACCAAAAAACCGTGAGGAACCCGTATGTAATTATGTATATACTGGCCATATTTGAATACATGAGATGTTAAAATCCTGTTTTAATTTATTTGATGTAATTATTAAAATTGTGTATGAACACGCATTTGACATATAAATACATGCAAGTGCTTTAGTTTTACCTGTCCAAATGTCTCGTCTCGGATCATCCTTACTTTTTTCGTCGAGAGTCTTTAACAGCATTTGATATCGTCTTGTCCGATTCTAAAGAAATTAAGTTTGTGATAATTATACATGTTATTGCTCAGAATCCTCGCCACAATTACGGAAAGTCCGTCGAATCATGTTAACGAATCAACTTGCAATTGTAGTGTACCCGGAATTGTAAGGTTGAAATTATAGCAATAATAATCAAATTTAATAACTACCGGGAATAAAAATAAATGTTAGAACTAAAGCCAAGAACTTCGAAACAATGACCACTTAACAACATTTGACTTTCGATATATAAACGGATACTGAAAGATAACTGAATAAAATCGAAGACCATGTGTAAAACAATTGGCTTTGACATAAGAACAGTTTAATCTAGAGACAATGCAAACCTAATTTTGCCGCAGGATCTCTATCCTGAAAATGTAGTTCGTCGGAAGAGATTCCATCGTCTTTGGACTTCATATAACGATATTTTTCGGCGGTGTCTTCGGTCAGTTCTTTATAGGTGTCAGCTATCACCTGCAAGATACCAACGTCACTCAATGGAGAGAAACAAGAAATCAACAAACTACATTATAAATTATATAATCTTGTCAGAAACCGCTGTTTTAATAACTTGACAGAAATGTTGATATGGTGAATCTGTCGAAGTCCTTTAAACTAAATATACATGTATTTTTATCCATAAAAACGTGACACAATACTTGAATCATGTTCAAATTTGTGACAGCTGCATTATTGCATCATAATTGATAATCTAGATACAAGCATCTAATGATGTAGCATGTTTCTTTACTAATTGGGTTACGTTTCTTTTATATGAAATCGTCNAGACAGAGTTTTCTATTAAGTTAAGTGCTCGGGCTTCACCGCAGTCCGAATGGTAAATTATCACATTAAGAAAGCAATCATTATGTATGTGGCTGATTCGTATTTAGCGCACCGGCAATTTAAAAAAATCTGATATGCGGTGGAGATACAAAAGACGCCCCCGATTTCAGCGACGACCTTGGGTCCTTTAATACACGATGTGAAGCAAATAGTATTTTGCAGCTCGGCTTAACTTTTCATGCGAAATACGAGTTAGTGAGCGCGTCCCCTTGTTCTGGCGCTAGTGTTTTTCCACTAGATCACGTATCGGCTCGCACACATAATGTTATTACGTGTTTATGATATGTATCGAGATGTTACAACGTGTTTACGATATGTATCGAGATGTTATTACGTGTTAACGATATGTATCGAGATGTTATTACGTGTTTACGATATGTTTCGAGACGGTTAACCCTGGACAAGAAGATATGACGAAGTAAACAATTGCGCAACGTAGGGTTAACAATTGGAAACAAACAAAACTATCTCCAATTGTGTAGCGCGGAGTTTAAAACGCGCTGTCTGCACCAGCATGCCCATCCCACTTTTTAAGTACGTGAAAAACGTTTTGGGCTATTGCCAATTACTGGATGAATGAGGAAGACAGTGGTGAAAAAACACAAATGGGGACCTATGGTATTTTATATTTAGTGACAGCCCCAATCACAACTTCATACAAACAACGTCAAACCATTGCATAAGAGGTAAAACCTGAAACCATCCAATTGTACGTCGTTCGTCTGTAAGCACGAAAAACGATTATGCGTGTAGCATTCGTTCTTTTGTATCATTATAGCCATATAAAGTGCGTATAATAAATGTTTACTTTGTCTAAGAGTTTCTTTAACGAAACAGTTGTCGATTTATCTCCATATATTTTCAAGCCTAGGTCCTCACTTTCGCCCTGTTGAAAAATAGTTTCGTTCAATAAAATTAAAAGCCCAATGCTTATCAGTACGACTATTATTCCAGTATACAAACTCCGGATCATTATGAAATATCTGTATTGACAATAATAATTTAAACCATAAAACGAGTGGTTAAGAGTCATCCAAGCTACTCGATTGTTGACTGCGTCAGTAGTTTCCAGTGCATTGAATTGCTAATTATAGGTATCTTCAGGAAAAACACCTACTTTGGGATTCTCATCTTACCAAAATAATAATTATAAAAAGTCACATGCAGATGGCCTACGCGTACAATCATAAAGACAAAATACACCACCTCAAAAGTAAGGCATCTACTACGCTCTAAATGGAGATTTTTTGTTGACTTGTTTTTATTTATAGGAATTTCAGATTTAATGCCCGCAATTAACTCGTGTCTATATTATTACGAGATATAAATGCAGGTCATGTTCATATAGAAAATATTGGGGAAAGCCACCCGTTTTTCCAGTATAAGAGTGACTAAGCCGAAATCGTATTTGACATTTGGTTCACATAAAATTAATCCATTTTTTTAGCAATTATCTTAGGTCAACTATCAGATTTTGCGTTGTACAAAACACCAAATACAGTTCAATGACAAAATAGATATGACATTTAAATAACCCCTGATATTGTCGTAGCAGGTGAATGGCAATACTAGTAACATAAAGACTCATGCTCTTTTGAATTACATATGGAATAAAGAGATAGATTCGCGATTGAAAGATCATGTGTTCAACTCAAATTCATTGAAAAGAACAAACATTTCAAATCGTAATAATGTGTATTATCATAATAATGCAGAGTGTATTGTTCATATAAAGGCCTACATTGCTTATGTTATGTACACATGAATAAAGTGAGAAGTTTCGAGGGTATAACAACCATTAACTGTGAAATAAAACATGGAATTCACATATTTCAATGTACGTCGGTTTGTACATGTAACCTTAGACATGCAAATAGCAACATGTGCTCTACTGATGAATATTCAATACGAACACACGAAACGAACATTTCAAACAAATATGAAAATGTACATTTATCATACACAGACTCATCACACTCCAAACATTAGCACATGTGTGTCTTAAAAATTGCAACCATCATCAATTCATGGAATTTTATAATCTCTTGTCAGATATAAAAGAAAATCAACTAAAAGGAACCTGTAAACACATACATGTAATGCAACTCCAAATACATCCCGTCCTCTTAATTTGATTCACTAGCTTATTAAACTGCAAATCTAAATTGTTCCAACTCATGCCATATTAAATCATCATCCAAAATGCCGCAGTTCACACAATGCAATGGTATAAACAATGTCCAAATGATAGTGATGGTAATAATTTATCTCAAAATCAGTCTCTGTGCTTGCTCTTCTTGAATTTCCGCCGCTGTCGACTAGTGCTGCGTTACCTCGGCCTTCGGATGTCTGACTTTGATCTTGAACCCTCTAGGTCTAAATGATTTTTTGTCAGTTAAAAAAAAAAAGGTCCATCATCTCACCTACGGTTATACCGCCGTTAAACAGAGAAACACATGTTTAACAATCAACATTAAAATGTTAAACGATGTATGTGGTAACACATATTGTCTAGCCTGTGCTTTATAAAATAAACATTAAAACAATTATTTACGTCTTCGATGACACAGGTTAACTATCGTGTATTTTCCTGAACTTTATAAAATAGATTTCAATAGTGTTTTAGTTTAAAGTGTTTGCCAGTTTGTCCAAAATAGCAATTGTATCAAATTGAAAAGTTACGTTACGAATTGTAGCAAATATAACGCAAAAGTCAAGTTACCGATTGCATCAAATGGAAAGTTTGCGCTACGTTAGCAATTGTATGAACTTGAAAGCTTAGGCTTCTTTTAATATCATCATTAGTTTATAATCAATAAATTACAAAGATAGAACACCTGATATGGACATCAGATTGAGTTTTATTACGTAGCAATAAATACAAGTTGGTCAATTTCTCTTGGGGCATTTACACCGCCAATATCAGAGTAATTACCTGCGACCTCGTTTGTTATCAGCCGTCATACAAATATAACCAGTCAGGACCAAGCGGACTTTATGATGCTTTATTGGCTTTTGTTTTACGAACGTTATAATTATTTGCTATCCTGTAAAAATTCGTGACAATGTTATTCACCTATTTACCTTTATGCGATATTGTTGTGGATTCAGAACAGTTCAACTTAAGTATCACCGGGATTTTACCTTAATTAAAGCGTTATTGTTTTGGATTCTGAACAGTTGAACTAATAGTAATTCTGATCTAGCTGTTTCGATTGGGGGCACAACCCTGAAAATCGGAGTTTGATTGGGAAACGCTGTTTGGTTAAGTTATAAATCCGATTCGCTAGGAACAAACGGCGAACAGTACGTATTAGTTGACAAAACGGTGCTCGTGATAATTATTAAAACTGTTTGTGAGTAGTCGTTCCATATCATATCGCCAATATTGCTGCCTGCCAAAAGGACAATATTGAACACTCAATTTTCTTTAACTTATGCTGAAACTGAAAGAACACAATAAATGGAGATAATTATTGTTTTATTAAATATGTTATATCAAGGATAAAAAGAAAGTACCGTAATATGTGAACATATCAAGTCATAATTAAAGTAAACGAAGCCATAACAAGCTTACTGTAAGAACATTTACACTTGTTTCAAGTTCGACACATGGACGGGAAGGATTTGGAAGAGTACACGCAATATGTGTTTGCAAACTATATGTGGACATACGGATCGCCTATTCTGATTATTATCGGAACCATTGGTAACTTGTTGTCAATAGTGGTTCTCTTGAGGCCGAGGTTACGTAAATCCACGACGATGTTCTATTTGACCTGCCTCAGTTTTGGGGACTTGTTCACCTTGTACACCGGTCTACTGCGGTACTGGATCCACTCGGCGTTCAAGGTCGACGTCCGCAATATGTCCAATGGCGCATGTAAGGTGCATGCATTCTTCGTTTACTTGTTGCTGGATTTTACCGTTTGGGTTTTAGTTGCCGTAACTGTGGACCGATGCATATCCGTGTCTTTGCCGTTCCGCGTAAAACGTCTGTGCACGTTAAAACGAAGCAGAATTGCTGTGGTCATAATTTCAGTGATTCTGTTTATCAAAAACATGCACTTCTTTTGGACGCTCTCATTGGTGGAGTCTTGGAAATATAGTTGCGGTGGAAGTACCCCAGCGGAAATTTATTTTCTACATTTTGTTTGGCCGTGGTTAGACATGGCCATGTTCTGCGTCATTCCGTTTACGGTGATGATAGCGTGCAATATTAAAATCATCTATGAGATGGTTCAAGCCCAGCGAAAGCTTCATGCGCATAATGACTTACACCAAAACCAAACTGCGACGCAACATAGGAAAGATTTTCAACGGCAGATATCTTATGAGCCTAGTTTGTTATCCGCACAGCATCCTTCGCCAGACAATACAAGTACATCACGTCGAGAAAGAACAATCTCAGGAAACGTAACTACGTCATCGACGTCAGGCACGTCAAGAATTTCGTCCTTGACGGGCATGCTGCTGGCTGTGAATACAGTGTTTCTAATCACGACTTCGCCTGTGCAAGTATTGCTAATAGGGGAGGAGTATTGGTTCCCCAACAGGGCCACCTCGGCCGAACAAATTGCCTGGTATAGTTTCTGGTGGGCCCTTGTGAACATGCTGCAGTATTTAAACAACTCCATACATTTCTTCTTGTACTGTCTGACCGGACCAAGGTTTAAACGTGAATTGTGTGGGATATTTAAGCGCAAGACCCGCGTTGGCGTAATTAAAGAATACACGCAAACGGAAATGTGAATATGTCTAAATTATATTAAGGTTTGGATATCGTAGCTTCAACTGAACATGTTAGTGTCTCGTTTACGTACAGTGCATATATAAATTGCTCGTTACACCCACGATTTATTAAAAGTAAATTCAAAATTAAATTTTAATTAACATTGTAAATAATTATAAGTTTCTATTATGCATGAGCGTAATCAATGTGTGTGTCCTTTATCTTAGACGTATGCATGTATATTAAGTTGTAATCACATGTTTTACGTATCTTCAACATTTATCGATCATTTGATGTGTTTATCCTCAAAATCACTCTCTTGCATTTACAAATAACCACTAAACAGTGTGCAATGCGATTTACATAATAATCAACATACAAACTCCGGTAGTTTTCTTTCGTATATCTTTATTGTATTTATTTTGCAGAACACAAAAATGACCAGACAGTTGAAAAACACATCAAATTGAAGCATCCGATTTTTTTTCACTTGCTGGCCTATGACATCAGCCCCGTGTACACCGAATCTGGATTGTTGTGTTCAGGGCTTCACCTGATTGTTATAAAAGATAAGACAATCATTAAGTAATAATTGCTTTTGGCTCAAACAAAAGCATGCCATATTTGTCACGTTACTACATAGCATCGTAAAAAAAAAGATTCTGTGAATGACATTGACTTTTCCATTGGCTAAATTGGATAACACAAACACCTGTATTTATTTGGAAATAACTGTTTTTGTTTATTACTAGCAAATTTCTACTGGTTTAGATGATAGAATGGCATTTGATTTGAAAGGTCGTCTTGTACTTTCTTGCTCAAATTGTTCTAGTGACAACCGCTGTTTTAATATGACATTGTGTTAACCTTGCTAGTAGAATTATGAAGTTGTTTTTGTCCGTAGCATTGACATGTTGGGAATTGTTGTCATAGAGTCTTATCGATTCGAGGGGATTAAATAATATGAAGGACAAATTATCACGAAAGATTAATGAAGGTAAATTACAATGTTCAATGTTGGCTTTTCATGTGTGGGATCAATAAAAAAATTACCAAGAAACCCGTGAGGAACCCGTATGTAAGTGTGTATATACTGGCCATATTTGAATGCATGAGATGTTAAAATCCTGTTTTAATTTATTTGATGTAATTATTAAAATTGTGTATGAACACGAATTTGACATATAAATACTTGCAAGTGCTTTAGTTTTACCTGTCGAAATGACTCGTCTCTGATCATCCTTTCTTCTTTTGTCGAGAATCCGCAAGAGCTTGTGATATTGGTTCGTCCGATTCTAATGAAATCAAGTTCGTGATAAGTTTAAATGTAATTGCTCAGAATCAAAGACAAAAATAATGGAAAGTCCGCGAAATCATGGTAACGTATTAACTTGCAATTTAAGTGCACCCGGAATAGTTAGGATGTAATTATAGCAATAACAATCAAATTTAATAGCTCCCGGGACAAACAAAATGAAGAATTGAAGCCAAGAACATCGAAACAATAACACGTTACTACATTTGACATACAAACTGATACTAAAAGTGCACTACATGCAATTGATAACCAAGAATTAAACCATTTGCTTTGAAATGCGATCAGTAAAGATTTAGATAAGTGAGATAGTTATATTTAAAAACAATACAAACCTAATTTAGCCACAGGATCTCTATCCTGAAAATTCAGTTCGTCGGAAGAGATTCCATCGTCTTTGGACTTCATATAACGATATTTTTCGGCGGTGTCTTCGGTCAGTTCTTTATAAGTGTCAGCTATCACCTGGAAGATACCAACTTCGCGAAATGGTTATCAAAAGAGAGACACCGTTAATAACAACTACATTCTATAATCTTGTCAGACACCGCTGTTTTTTAATAACTTGACAGAAATATTCATGTGCCGAAGTCATTCAAACTACGTGAACATGTATTTTGATCCGTTTAACGTGACATAATTCTCGTATTAGGTTTAAAGCTATCTTATTTCGTTAATGTTGATAATATATATATATATATATAATATCATTCTTCGAAACTGGTGCATTTTGGACGAGTGCTTCTGTATAGTGTCCACATTTGACATTTCACCAGTGTGTATTTAACCCTTGAGCTAGAGACAATATGTTGCGCACGGCACAACGCTTCCACACGTTGGCAATGTATGCGAAGTGTTTCCAAAAATGACCCATAAATAATTATAATTTCTCAGTCCAGTCAAGCTGTTGTGGGTCGATATTTGACATTTGTGCTGTACATCATCGTCGAATACACATGTACGCTATGCCGTTACACTGTATACTGTATAGTTAATGTTTTAATTTATTTTAGGTGGAATCCCTATTTAATGGCTTTACATACGCACAACCTTAAAATCGGTTAGTCCGGTAAGTCGCCTGTCGCTACTTACTGAAATCCTTTATTTGGTTGATAGTTTATTATTCATTTTTGACTGTAAACAATGACCTATTCAAAAAAAAAATGTATAGACCCCTGTTGTTAACCATTTATAATAATTTCAGTTATTGTACAAGAAAAATACTAACTAGAAATCTTTCAAGATATTATAAGCATTTTGCTTAAGAATGCAGTACTAGCGTTAACCCGCATGGGGAGGTAACACTGCAAAGTAAGCGACCCAAACTCCTCACAGCAGTTACTTCCCTTGGGCATGCGCCCGGTCAGAATAAGGGAGACCACTGCGTATGATATTGTAAGCGACTGTGCCTGTAGTGGGATTGAGCGTAACAGGAAGATAAATACTATCTGAAACCAATTGCGCAATGAAGAGTTTACAATCGAACCCAAACGAATATCAAATCTCCGACAATAGATATAGCTGCGCGGTGTTTTTAAACGCGATGTGCAATTAAACATGCCGCTCCCACATATCGAATGGTATAGAAAGATATTGTGCAGTTGTTGATAAATGAATGCAGGGGTAAGACAGTGGTGAATAAAAGGCTCAATCTTTTATATTGAGTGACACACCAAAAACACTTTCCTGGAATGCTTACAATGTAATAATATAAATTTCGTATTCAATACAAATGTCAGATTATTGATTTACGTGTTAAACAGAACATCAAAAAGTACACGTACGTCGTTCGCATGTATGCACGTAAATAAATAAACAACAATAATACTTATAGCATGCATTCTTTAGCATAATCAGCATTATACAATGCAGATAACTCATAAATGTTTACCTTATCTAAGAATTCTTTCAAGACGATAGCTGTTTCCATTTCTCCACCCGAATCCGAGCATAGGTCCTTACTTCCGCCATGTTGAACAATAGTTGTTTTAAATGATATAAAAACTCCAAATGCTATCATTAACGCGAATACTCCGGTGTACATGTTGATTAGACGAGTCATTATTGATTAACTTATTTGTCAATTAGAACTTCCAATTGTATTATTCGTAAATATTTGTTAAACAATACACCTCGATTTGTTAGTTATCCGATTACCTCAGTGGTCCCCGAGTTAATTATAGTAAACCACTGGAAAACACATATCTAAATATATATTTTATTATATAATTTGGGATTCTTATCTTACCCTAAATTTTAATTATAGAACGTCACATCTAGAGGACCTGTATGTACACACAACAAAGTCAAAAGGCAGCTACCGAGCACTAATACGTTTCCAAACGACCATTGTTGAAATGTCTCAATTTACTTGTATTTCAGCTTGAATTTTAGCAATGAACACGTGCGAGTATTATGAGAGCTGTCAATGCACGTGTTCATATATAAATTTAAGGGGAAATCCGTATGTTTTTCCGTGTTAATCATGACTTAACTAAATCGTATATGTATCCCATTGAATATGTTTAGGTTTGAGGGTAATGAAAGGCAGGCGTTATCTTACTAGAAAATAAATTCTACATGGCGTTCCTTTACAACACATTTCGTTTATCCTGAACGGTTCACATATAAAACATTCGGGTAGATATGGAATTTGGTTCACTGTGATAAAATAATCATATATTTTAGTAATTATCTTAGGTCATCTGTCAGATTTTGAGCCGTACAATGCACGAAATACAGTTCAATGACACGTGATAAAGGTGAATTGCAGTACTGGTCGCATACAGAAACATGTTCCTTTGAAATAAATACTGAATAAATAGATAAGATGCAGATTGAGAGAGAAATAGAGAGATCTGTGTTGCAAATTCATTAAAAAAACGTTTCAAATCATAATAACATTTATTATCATAATAATGCAGAATGCATTGTTCATATAAAGTCCAATGTCGTTAATGTTATGTACACACAAATCAGATGAGCAGTTTCAAAGGTAACAACCATTCACTGTGAAATAAAACATGGGATTCACATATTTCAATATATGTCGGTTTGCACATATAACCTAAAGAGCAACATGTGACCTACTGATGAATATTTAATACGAACACATGAAACGAACATTTCAAACAAATATGAAAATGTACATTTACCATACGCAAATTCATCATACATTCATCATACTCAAAACGCTAGCACAAGTGTGTCTAAAAAAAAATGCAACCATTATCAATTCATGGAATTTTAGCATTTTTTGTTAGATATCAAAGAACATTTATGAAGTGGAACCGCGAATCGTGCAACTCCAAATACAACTCTTTGATTCTCTTCCTTATTAAGCTGCAAATTCATATTATTCCCACTCATTCCATATTCAAACATCATCCAAAATGCTGCAGTTCACACAATGCAATGGTGTTTATAATGTCCTATTGATAGTGAAGGCAATAAGTTATCTCAAAGTGATGGAAAGATATTATCGTGAAATCAGTCTCTGTGCTTGCTCTTCTTTGATTTCCGTCGCTGTCGACTAGTGCTGCGTGACCGCGACCTTCGAATGTCTGACCTTGACCTTGACCTGCGTGACCTTTTAGGACTGAAAAATACAGACATTTTAACTAGGTGAATACATTTTGACTTGCTTTTATAAAAGTGTTATTTTCTTCTTCCACCACAAAAATTATATTATGTCGGTTTGGTTTATATGCTGGTACTTAGATTTATAATTGACAATGCATGGAACATAATTATTCAATAGTCGAAACTATTAACAGTTATGTGCTTAAACTTTAAGTGTAATTGAGAACAATTATTCAGTAATAACTATCATATCAAACATATAAACAGGGACTTAAATGTCATACTTCATGCAATAAGTGATGGGAATGCAATAGATTTCCATCTGCTTGACAGATTAAATAAACTTTTTGCAATCTATTTATGCTTACACCCTGTACATACAACATAATATTCAACACCTTCAAGATATCAAATGCAACTTCATAGTAATCAACAAGAGCGTGCACGGCCAGTCAGTTAAAATGGAAAGGTTGCAGAAATTACTGTACAGTACCTTTTTGCTCGTTTTCGTTTTGGACTCTCATCGTATTTGTATTTGTCCTCGTGTTTAGCTGATGGTGAACCTGTCCTTTGTCGTTTCCTACTATCTCTGCCTGGTGATTCACTGAATTCCTACATTAGCACAATATGTGTTGGATTTAGTGAAATTTTTTAATTAATTTATGACTGATCATATAATTTCTAATGTAACAATTCTTTTCTATTCCTACAATAGAGTATATGTGTTGGATTAATTGGAATTTTAATATTAATTTATGACTGGAAATAGAATTTCTAATGCAAACAAAAAAAATCATCATTTTTGTGTGTATTTTATACCATTTTGTTGCATTTAAAGTGCAATTAAATTGCTTGTAATTATTTGACGGACATGTGGTCAAAACACTCGCTAACAGTAATCAGTGTAAGACAGACTTTAAAGAAAGTAACTCAATTATAAATCCTAACACATATCTTCAATTATATTCATATAGGTGACATAATGTATAAAAACAGATATCCAGTACCTTAGCAACCAGTTTCTTGCGGTGATTCTCCACTTGTTCTGAGATGGACATGTTTGGTTTGCGGGTCCGTTTACCTGCCTCAAGTTCGTCTTGGTAACGCATCACCTTCACCTTAAATAATGAGCCTTGTTATGTGAAAACTGGGCTTAATGCATTTGCATAAAGTGTCATCCCAGATGAGCCTGTGCAGACTTAACACTTTTATGGTACTTTTCTTTTAAAGGAAGTCTCTTCTCAGAGAAATTCTATTTTAGGCGGAAAGTGTCGTTTCTGATTAGCCTGTGCACAGGCTAAATTGGGATGACACTTTACGCACATGCATTAAACCAAGTTTTCCCAGAACAAGGATAAATGTTCAAACAAGAATGCCATAGTTACAACAATACATGAACCCAAGAGATACATTCCATGATGAAACTTAAGAGAAACAATTATTTAACTAATAATGTAGAATCGTGGTATTTCTGCAACTGGACTCTCATTAATTTCCTCTTGAACTTCACCTTGGACCTTGGTTTTGGGTGCTTGAATGTTATACTTGTATACCTTAACATAAAGGTAATCATGTATGTATCATTTTTGAAAAGCATTCTATGCTTAAGATTACAAAGTAATGAAATTAACTAAATATTTGATCTTTAAATATGACTTTAACCGTAGAAACATCCATTTTATGTTGTTGTTTTCTTCAATTGTATTTCTGCAATATCATGGCAGTTCATTGACTTTTAATGGGTAAGCTACTTTACTGGTACTAAGTGCACATACTATGCCAGTAACTTACAACTGCCCTACTTGAATCAGAGGGTGGGGAGGTTCGGGGGTTGGGTCACACAGCAAAATGGCTGTAGAAATAATTTCAAGATGAAACCCCAAGCTAATGGCTTAAGAGTCTTTACTTACTTACTAAAGAGAGCTGATTGACATGGTCCTAGAATCACGAACTCACATGAGTGAATAATCTGACTCAACTAGTAGTTTTATTTTTCTCAATTTTTGAGATGAGTTTGACCATTATGCTCAATGCAGTGTTCAATTTAGTGTTCACAGAAGTTGTTTTGAGTCTAACTCAACCCTGACTTTTAACCCTTTGCATGCTGGGAAATTTGTCGTCTGCTAAAATGTTGTCTGCTGAATTTCTAAAATTAGCATTTTCTTCGATTTTTTTTTAAAGAACACTATCAGAATAGCAAACAGTTTGGATCGTGATGAGACGCCACGTTCTGTGGCATCTCATCTGGATCCAAACTGTTTGCAAAGGCCTTAAAAATCCGGTTCCAGCACTCAAAGGGTTAAAAGTAATATGCGCATATTTGTTTAGGTGAGATTTGAGATTGTTCGTGAGATGACCGACATTCTAAGTGGATACTCAAATCTCATAGTCTGAGTTGAGCAAAAAATGTGAATGTTCTTGATACTGGGCCAAGGTCCCCAGTCTCACCTCAATCTCCCTCAGTTTTCTCCGCCTTTCTTCAGACATCTCCTGAGACTGCTGTTGCCGTGGCGTTCCGTACGATGTCTCACTGCGGTTGTCGTCGTACTCATTTTCTGACATTTCCTCACCGTCCAAGTTTTCTTCTTCTATTGGCCTTTTTAACATTTAACAGTCCAGTAAAGATTAAATAGAAACTTGATTTCTAAAACTTGCATAACAATACCTGTTAATCTTTTATTTCAACACGATTTCTCAAACTGTCTTGCATAATAATACAAATTTATCTTTCATTTCATCAATCAGATTTCAAAACAGATGCTTGAACACAAAATTATAATCCAGCCATCAAACAACAACAACCAGCCCGCGTTTTTTTTTCTTATATGAATGATGAGACTTTTAGTCTCTTTTTCATCAGTTGTTTGTACAACCTTCATAAGTAGTACAAGTATTATTTCAATACAACAACAGTGACCTTCAGCTCTAATGTCCTTATAGCAGACTTAAGACTTGTCAAGCTATCAGGAGCAAGGTCTGGTTGCTCAAAACTTAACAACCAGTTAAGCTTACAGTTGTTAATGTTTGGATCAAGTTGTTTTAGTGACTTAATTGTTTATCCTTAAATATATGTCTTAATTATAAACAAATTGTAAACAATATGCTTGCATAATTTGCATATGTCTTATAATACAATTTCTTTTAAAATTAATTTTATTTGCATCTGAAATTAACAGACTGTTCCTTTAATGGGCCATTTAAGTTCTGAGCAACAGTTACTGGGCCCACCATTAACCAATGGAACTTAAAGAGTAACTATGGCAACCAAGTATATGGTAACCTTGCACCTACTCTCCATCTAGATCCTCCTCATTTTCTTGCTTGCTGTCCTCTTCACCCAGCATATCCCACTTGGAGGTCGTCATGGCTACGAGGAAATAAAACAATGATTTCCATATTTTTAATATGAGCCGTGCTCTGGGAATAGCGGGTTAAATGCATGTGCCTAACGTTTCTTCCTTGATTAGCCTGTGCGGACAGGACATCACTTTCCACTTTTATGGTATGTTTCGTTTAAAGGAAGTCTCTTCTAAGCAAAACTCCAGTTAAGGCGGAAAGTATCGTCCCTGATTAGCCTGTGCAGACTGCAAGGGCTAATCTGGGATGACACTTTACGCACACGTGTTTATTACCAGACATTTAATATGGATATTATAAATCTTGACTATGAGAAAAACAACAGAGAATGAGGATTCATTTTGGTACATGTGCATCATCCTGAATTGAATATTAATGCCAAATAAGATACATATTAACATTAGTCTGTAGATACATGGTTTAAACAAACATAATACTGGCGTTGCATTCTCAATATTATCACCATGCATATTGTACAAAGAGTATTTTGTGTCCAAAACTCACAGAGATTTTGTTATGTGACTTTTAATTCCAATATTTGTACAATATTTTGCATATCAAAGCAAATACTTACAGGATATATTTTGGTTTTGGTAAAATAAAAACAAGGGAACATAGAAAACTGAATCCAGCAAATGTTCCCTTTATTTAATGCATTTCCAAACGGTTAAACTGAAAAAATGTTTGGGAATAATAACTTCATAACAACGTCATTTCACAGTAAAACAGAGAAAATTACCAATCATTTTCACTTTTTGATAGATGTGAAATACCAGTTTTAAATCACTGATATTTCCCAATAAACCACAAGAAAACATAAAATACAAGCATACCTTGGGCCTCTAATTCCGTCTCATCCACAGTCTCCCACTTTGACTTGACAAACTTGTTCAGACCAGCATCGTCTTTTCTCTCCTTCTCCTCCTTCTCCTCTTGTTTTATGACACGCACTGTTCACATGTACAATATAAATAGCCTTGCAAATAGGGAATATTCTGAATAAGCGGCCACCAGAAAAACTTTGCGGCGAAACCAAATTTTTGCAAATTTAAGCACATTTTTTTTTTTTTTTTTTTTAAAGATTTTTGTAGNTTTTTTTTTTTTTTATCAATAATTGATTATTTTTTCTTTTCTTTTTTTTTCATTATGAAATTTATGGGCAATGTTGAACTTCCAGTCGGATTTTTACATTTTCCAATGGGATTTTTCGGTTTCTCATGTGATTTTTTGGTTTTTCACATGGGATTTTTTCCCACTTTCTGCATGGGCAAACAAAACCAATTGGACTTTTTATGATCCTCTTGCTTTATGACCAGCACTGTTCACATATACAATATATATGTCAAGGTTAGAAAGATTTTCTTTGCAAATTCAGAAATAGTGCTATCATTTATAATTATTTTTAAGAATTGTCACAAAACCAGGTTTTCAATTTGAAAACATAAGTCTGATAAAGGGAGACAATTTAAAATGTGCATTGTTACTGATTGTTCCTAGTTACCCCCTTTGTGTCAAATTCAATCTTTTTTCTCAAAATGTGAACTTGACCTTAAAGATATCGACGTAATACTTTCGCATGACACACCATCCAGTGATGGTGAACAAATGTGCCAAATGATTTTAAAATCTCACAATGAACGACATAGTTATGGCCCGAACAAGCTCATTTATGGCCATTTTTGACCTTTGAACTCAAAGTGTGACCTTGACCTTGGAGATATTGACTTAATTCTTTCACACGACACAGTGACACCGTCCAATGATGTTGAACAAATGTGCCAAATGATTAAAAAATCTCACAATGAACGACATAGTTATGGCCCAGACAAGAATTGTTTGGCCCACCCGCCCACCGACATTCAGCGATCTAGTAACCAGTTTGTTCCTTCGGAAAACCTGGTTAAACAAGAGATGTGTTTGTCAGAAACACAATGCCCCCTACTGCACCGCTTTGAAATAAAATTTCCATATTTTGACTTAAAGTTCCATATTTTGACCTTAAAGTTCCATATTTTGACCTTAAAAGTTTTGGACAGGCAGACAGAATGACAGACAGACAGGCCAAAAACAATATACCCCCTCTTCTTCGAAGAAGGGGGCATAAAAACACAAAGGGCTTGATAACATACTGTTGATAGGTTAATTTTAGATACATTTCATATCATTAAATTTCTTCTCAATAAAAATAATAAAAAACATACAAGGTTCCCCATCCAAGTCCTCTCCCAGGGGCAGGCCATCCAGGTCCTCCCCCCTCTGTGACCGGGGATCCTTATCAAGGTCAGGGTCAACCAATGGGAGGCCGTCGAAATATGGGTCTGGTAGGGGCTCGCCGTCAAGGTCTGGGCCCATGGGCAACGGGGTCTTCGGGGTGTTTGATGCCGACTGAAATGGGTATGCTTCACTGGTTTAACATATATTGGAATGACATGGAAGCTCCGGTATTGTCAGTTTTTTGTGTTATTTCTTGTTTTTGCCTCATTAGGTTTTGCAGGACTAGTAAATGTATTGTTTAATTAATGCACAATGTATTTATTGATAAGTATGACTACTCATCTTTAATATTTTTACAGTAAATATTTATTAAATACTTAAGATTTATTTATTGATATTATTTATGTATTTATCATTTATAATGTTCAGTAACCTCGCTTACTCATAATTTAAGTGATGGCTATAATTATATGTATTTGTCTAAAATGTTTTTATCATTGTGCATGTACTAAAATGTGTCCAAATGGGCAATTGGCCTCCTGGAAATGCAGTTAATAAATCACAAAACTTGAATCTTGTAAAATAAAGCTTGGTTCGTGTTTGATGCCGAGTGAAAGCCCAGTTTAAAATCGACAAGCACAGGACTACCAAGCCCGTGCTTATTTCAAACACAAAAACTATTATCTATAAGTTAACAAATCATGACTTAAATGTTGTAAGACTCCATGTGTCTGCAATGAAATTGACGTTACGAGAAAATTGCTAAGTTAATGGTGTACAAAAATTGTGTAATTTTTCTCCCCTGCAAATAAAGTCTCAAATCTTCTAAAAGCGGAACAAAATACATTTTGAATATGGTAAACATATTAACGCTGATCTTTACATCATATCTAGGGGCAAAATACAACATACTGTAACATAAACACTTTCACATTACCTGTTTGGGTACTAGACCCAGGAAGATGTTCTGAAGGCTGATGAGATAATCATTGGGATACACGGTCCAGTCTTCCCACGCACGGAAACACAGCATCACCTTTTGCTGGAAATGAAGTAACAACTGTTATGTTCTATTGCAAGTTCTAATTGGGGTAAAACTTTCTAAACAAACAAGGGCCGTCCCAACACTACAATTTTATCTTAAAACATAAATACCAGGTACCACATTATCACAGACGGGTGATGCTCCCCAAAGGTTTTATTTGTCCCAATATTGCACTATATATTCAGATAAAAGGAAAC